>MJUT01049158.1:368823-387344 GCA_002080005.1 Gigantidas platifrons | reverse complement strand
TATATATATATATATCAGTTTAAATAAAGGGTCACCCCAAGAGGAGAAACATAATGGATATACATTATTACTATATTGTATACCCACAAAGAGAGAAAAAAAATATGTCATTATACATGTACCCATAGAGTATAAGAATAGATATGAAGAGTAACCCAATCCTGTTTTGTCACATGAGTGGATCATAAAATATAATAGTATGAGTTAAATAAACTTAGTTTTGTGTACACTAAACCTTACTTAGTATACACAAATAAAAGTACATTTTATTTCAGAGATATTTTGAAACACACCCAAGTGGCATTAAAAAATAACAGAAAAATAAAAAGAAAGAAAGTATTTATACCAAATAGCAATACAAATTTGCTTTGCCTGCATGAATAAAAGTATTTCGGTGATATGAAAATGCAGCTGAGCTGGACATATGCAAAAAGTTCAATTAGTTCAATGGATCTGGACTACATGATAGAACTGAAATGATCAATCTTATTGAACAAGTTTGAAAGGAGTATGTGAAAAATTAACAACAACTTGGCAACCTAGAGAGTAAATCTACTATCTTATCCATAAGTTATGGATAAGCCATACATTTATATATGTATCATATTCTATATAGACAGAGAGTATATTCCAAGTACTTCCCGCCATTCTCTAACATACTTACAGAATAAATGAGACCTGTTGGCAAGTATTTTATATACATGTAACAACACCTCTTTATCCCCATAATAGAACCTTGCATATGCATAGTTTTATTCAATGACAAGTGGAGATCAACACATGTTTATGGTGTATTATAAGAGTCATGTCAATTTTCAAAGTCTGTGGGACAATCAGCAACATGCAGTAATATTGCTTCAGTAAGAAAAAAGGGTAAAGTTACTATATTCAGAATCGAATGTCCATTCGTATCGCTCATTTTATAGATTTTTGTGTCCGTTTGTGACTTGTAAAATATGCTTAGTTCAGCAAAAAATAATTTTACAATGTCAATGGACTGATTGTCGAGCCACAGTACATTCAGAGACACAATGCAACAAATCACCATGAGAGACATATCTCTCCTAGTGACACCGATATACAATGTATCCCCTGCTCTGCTCAATCTATATATGTACATTGTATTTTGATATGCCTTTTAGCAACATTCCAAATGTACAAGAAATTTAGAAAATATATTTATCAGAACAAAAAATACATCCCAATCACCAAGATGAAAGACATGCCCATCACAGCTATATATCTCGATATGTCTCTGACTGGATATGTATTGTATTGTAAATGGAAATGCCTAGGTATGAGATCAATGCCAATGGTCCTGTATATATTTCAATCATAATAAATTATTTCATCATCCAGACTGGACGCACGGCACAATGTGACAATATAATTGTCTTAAATATATGTAATATGGTTGAATTTCCGACCCCGATGTATATCAATTAAAGGAAATACATGGCAACATGGGTATAAAAATCTGGACACGATCGTGTTTGTGATACAATACAGGTTAATAACAATAAAAGGAAAATATTTGCATTTTCGTTTTGCCATAATATGATGTGTATAAAACAATGAACCGTTACCCAAGTTTATAATGTGAGACATATTACATACTATCAGCTTATGAACAGGTACATGATAAATGAACATTTGATTTGACTTGATTTGACACTGGTTACTACAACCGGAAGTTTTGTTATGATAATAAAGAGAAAAACAACAATTACAAATCCGGTAACGACCCGGAAAATATTCCGCGCTCTAACAGACTAAAGAAAAAAAAAGACAACTTGAAAAATTGAGATGATGATAAACGACAAAATAGAAGTAATAGCTAATTGGTTAACGAGAAAAGTGATATTAATAATAATACTGACAATTTACATAATTATATTCTACATGTTACTAAATTTATTTATCTTAACTTCTCATTAATATTGTCATAAATGTCAAACTTATATCTAGCCCCTTTTTCATCCGTACCAAAGACATGTCCGTTGAAAAACCATGCACTAGTTATTTTTTCATGGAGATGTAGTCTGTTTAGTAGTCCTTGATTTTGTTTTGTGATGTCATCTCCGATTTTCACATTAAAAGCTTCGTTAATGTCCTTCTTCCGGCGGAGGAGGGCGATCTTGGATTCCATTCTTAGAAATTTAATCAGTATCGGTCTAGGTGCTGCAGGTCTTCCAGGTATTCTATGCATTGCCACAATATCCGAGCAATCAATATTTAAATTGAGTTTTTCTTTCAACTGATTGATTAAAGTAACTGGAAGTTTCTCGCCTCTGTTTTCTGGCATATTATAGATCTTTACATTCTTTTTCCTGGAATATTGCTCATTCCAATTTCCTTGGTGCATGGCGTCTGTGGACCTATTTCCGATTTCTTTAATGTTCTCTTTCAAACCTTTGAGCTCTGTATGTAGCGCAGCATTTCTTTCTAATAAATTTGCATTGTCAAATTCTAATACGTCTATGCGCCCACCCATATTCAATAATTTTTCGTTGTACTCATTTCTCATTTTTGTGGTTTCCTTTCCTACTTCAATCATTATTTCTTGTTTTATCTCTTTCTTCAGGTTTATTACGAGTTTGCTCATGATACTAGATACGATATTTTCAATATCATCTCGTTTTACAACTTTGTCCAAAGTAGTTTTAATAGTTTCTAATTCGTTTTCTATACATATACTATGATCAAAGTCACTTGATAAACATGAATACAATCTTTTGGCTGGTTTTGGTTTTATTTTAGACAGCCTGTCGTCAAATACTACATCTTTACTGGGTTCTACATTTTCTGAAGAAATACTTTTGGATACATTTGCAGAAACTTTTTGGACATTGGCAGTGGAAATAAAGCTTGTAATCGTCTTTTGTTGAGACATGTCTATGTTTTTAAATCAATAATGAGTAGAAGATAAACAATGGTATTACATGTATAACTTGTTTGGTGAGCTCACCTTTGTTAATGAGTTGTTTACATTGATATATTCTTCTATAAATAGAAAATCATTCTTATCCACCAGAAAAAATCCTAAATAACTCTTTTCCTTGTTGATTTTTTAATACACTATATCTGATTTCGGACACACTTCTTATTCCTCATACTGTAGTTCACTTTTAAAACGTCAAATTACTCTCAAAAACATCAAAAAGGCAATTAATACTACAACCAAATTTCACCTGACCTTTACAGTGGTCGTCATTGACATATTAAAAGGTCAACTTTTTCTTGTCCTGTCATAGAACATTTCATATGAATTGAACCTCTTTTAAGAGGTCATTTGTCTTAAAAGGCCACTTTTTCTTGTCCTGTCATAGAACATTTCATATGAATTGAACCTCTTTTAACAGGTCATTTGTCTTAAAAGGCAACTTTTTTTTTGTCCAAAGGGTGACCTCTATGTTTGACGTAGACTTTATGTTTTTATTATTATACCCTCGCTCCACCGGAGGGTGGTATAGTGTTTTACCTCTGTCCATCCTAAGATATTTTTCTCAGCAACTATTAATGGCAGAAATCTGATATTTGGTCACAAGCTTCATATTGTGGGAAGCGTTTTTGGACCAGTCAGATTCCTACTTCCTGTTTGCCGACTTAGTTGGTTTTTATATACATTAAACATATATGCCGGGGTATCATAAGTGACCATTAGCTCACAGTTCATCTTGTTTAGAATGTTTATCTTACTATCAGTGATGTCAGCTTTTCACAGATTTTTGAACTTACAACTACCTATGCAATCAGTTCCTATCATTACTAAAGTTGTGAGTACGAATCCTACTCATGGCAATGTGTACTCGATACAACATTATGTGATAAAAGATTGTCAGTGACTTGCAGCAGGTTGGTGGTTTTCTCCCGGTACTCTAGTTTCCTTCACCATTAAAACTGACTTGTCATGATATAACTAAAATATTGTTGAAAGTGGCGTTAAACACCATAACCCTAACTCTAACCATATATTTGTTGACCCATGGCTATATCTGATATCTGTGTCACAGTTGGTAACTTTCCTTTGTAACAGAGGGGCTGTCGTGGCCGTGATCGTATGGTAGTTGGATTTACAACTACCTATGCAATCGGTGCCTATCACCACTGATGTGGGTTTGACTCCTACTCAGGACGAGGAGTACAACATTATGTGATAAAGATTGTCAGTGACTTGCAGCAGGTCAGTGGTTTTCTCCGGGTTGATTGGTTTCCTCTAACAATAGAACTGACCGCCTCAATATAGCTGAAAAATTGTTGAATGTGGAGTTAAACACCATAGAACCAAACCTTTGTAAAAGTGAAAATTTCATAAAATATTATATTTAACATATTAGTTTTCAATATTAATTAACGTCACCTTAATTAAAACAAATCACAGTATAATATCCATTTTATTTTATATAAAATTATGAATATTTATAACAATAAATAGACACTCTTTCTTAATCCACGTCACATTTTATTATTTTATTATAATATATTGTGCATATTAATTAAAAAACATAATTCTCCATAATAAAAACAAAGATATATAATTTAGTCTGTAAGACACGTTTCTGGAAAAACCTTCATCAGGCAATCTTTGCCTTATTTTTTTTTCACCTACTTGCCCGAAAGCCAAATTTAGAAAATTTTTCTATTTATTCAAACAAATTCGCTCATAAATTTCACTTGTCCGTATCTAGTTTTACTTGTCCCAGGCTTCGGGCATGTGCCGTAAGAGCGAAGACTGCACCAGGTATTCTCTAAGTCAAAAGATTGGAAAGCCAATTAATTTATAAAATGCTGTAAGTTTTCCTATGTCTGATATGAACTAAATGATAGGTTTGACTCGCAGCTGTGGTAGATTCCTGTCATCAAATCTATGAGTTTGTATCTGTGGCACTCCACCATCAAATGCTGGCAGATAAAAACAATGATATATTAATTACAGCATTTCGGTTTCTTTTATTATTTTGTTTTTCTTTAACATCATCTTTATCAATATTTCCAAATTACTGATGATTTGTCCATTTTCCCTTTGATCTTTGCACGCAATAATATCTGGGTCGTCGTGGTGATCATATGGTAGTTGGATTAACAACTACCTGTGCAATCAGAGCCTATCGCCACTAACGTTGTGAGTTCAAATCCTGCTCAGGCTAAGTGTACTCGATACAACATTATGTGATAAAGTTTGTCAGTGACTTGAAACAGGTCTGTGGTTTTCTCCAGTATCCCGGTTTCCTCAACCAATAAACTGACCGCCACGATATTATTGAAATATTGTTGAAAGTGGCATTAAACACCATAACCCTAAACCACCAAAATCGACGTTATTATTTTATCGGTAAAGTGACTACCAAGTTACACTGACGGATAATTTTCAGTATAAGTGTCAGTTTGTTAGCGTTGCTACTAACAATATCAGTCGTTGAGATCAAAGAACAAATGTCCAAACATTACCCATAAATGTCTTTGTAATTTGTACATTTTACCTTTGATCTTACTGTAATTTGGACATTTTACCTTTGATCTTACTGTAATTTGTACATTTTACCTTTGATCTTACTGAGTGATATTGTCAGTATCATTCACTAAACCCTGATACTTTAAATTATCACAGTTTGAGGTCATCATTATTAACTGTTATTTTTGTTTATTTGTGTATATAGCAGTGGCCAACACATATTGTGTTGTGTTTTTCTTCATCTTGTATACCCTATGTTGCCAATTTCTCTGGAATGTCCTTTTCTAATTGCCCCTTCTGTATTCTCTAATATTTATTTGATCAATATAAATGTCTGATGACCACTGTCCTGAAAGACATCACAACATCGATTGTACAGATATGTTCCACTTGTCGTAAATACTTCCCGGTCCTTTCCTCATTCATGACTTATCACCGGATTTGTATCTAGATTAACACAACAGGTGTCACTAGTGGAGCAGCAAATGCTTACCCTTCCGGAGCACCTGAGTTCACCCCCCGGTTTTTAGTGGGGTCTGTGTTACTCGATCTTTAGTTTTATATGTTTTGTAGATCGTTGTTTATCCTTTTGTACTTTTTCTTTTGGCCATTGTATGGATTCTGATTGCCCCTTTGGTATCTTTTGGCCATTGTGTTGTCTGTTCTTCTTGGATATACAGATTCTGATTACCTCCCTTTGGTATCTTCAAACTCTTCGTGTACATACATGGCTTGTATGTATAATTAACTATAAATGTACTACCTAACCTATACCCTGACATTAAATTGTTTTCAAAAGAAATGTCGCTCTTCAACTGTGCTAAATGGCTACACTTACTTCCTATTTCAATGTTTCCCCTTGGGTGGGGAATGTATTTCCTCCTTGTAAAATCCTGCCCACACAGCGTAGATATACTGACTTGATCACACTGTGTCTTGGGCCTCTCTGGTAATTGGACGGGTTCTGGACTTTCAGGATAAAATATGCCCATTGCTACAAAACAAACCAAATTTAGTTTCGTAATGAGTTTTGAGCGAGTGGGTCAGTGATTGGTTAACGCGCATGCGCGCCTATGGAGTAATTTTTCAGTTATATCAAAGCAAGAACAAGTTACATTTGGATGAGATGTTGACGATGTCTGCTTTGTACTATACCAACATGCTTACTTGTATACAGATTTTTATCCTGCAATTGGGTTACTTTTTCTCAATACATCAATATTTCTAAAGCTGGCTTTCCCTGTTTCTAAGCTTGGCCACATAAATTCTATATTTACTGTCAATACACCAATATTGCTAAAGCTGGTCTTTCCCCATTTCTAAGCTTGGCCACATAAATTCTATATTTACTGTCAATACACCAATATTGCTAAAGCTGGTCTTTCCTCGTTTCTAAGCTTGGCCACATAAATTCTATATTTGCTGTCAATACACCAATATTGCTAAAGCTGGTCTTTCCCTGTTTCTAAGCTTGGCCACATAAATTCTGTATTTACTGTCAATACACCAATATTGCTAAAGCTGGTCTTTCCCCGTTTCTAAGCTTGGCCACATAAATTCTGTATTTACTGTCAATACACCAATATTGTATATACGTCAGTATTGAAGGAGTCAATAAACATTATCACTAGTATCACAGCTTGCCAATACTTTGACTTTGAGCAAACCTGGTGAAGGTTATTCCAGAAACGCTTAATGTGCCATTTAATTTGATATCTACGATTTTATTACACACAATAGATATGATAAAGATACTACAAACTATATGATAAAGATACTACAAACTATATGATAAAGATACTACAAACTATATGATAAAGATACCACAAACTATATGGTGCACTGAGGACTCGGATGGCTCAATGAGTTAGGTAGTTGGATTACCTAACAACTCATACAAGCCTATCACCAATACGGCGTGGGTTTGCGCCCGGCTTTGTAAATTACAAAAAAGGGTGCACTCGAATCGCAGCCGCAAGTGATAAAGTTTGCCAGTTGCTTGCCCATGGTCGGTGGTTCTCTCCGGCTTCTTCCACCACTAATACTGGTCGACATGATATAGCTGAAATGTTGCTGAAAGTGGCATTAAACACAATAAATCAAATCAAGTCTATATGCACTCACGTTGATGGGGAGCTGGTATCCTCCTCTTCCTCAATAGATATCTGTGGGGATTTGGAGCTGATGGAATGCGTACCTACAAAGAAGTGAACATCAGAAATAAAATTATTTCTATGCTATTTCTGCTCTTAATTAAGCGAAATCAAATGGTAATAATAATATCTGTGAGGGAAATTCCTCTGAAACAAGTCTACATTGTTCTATATAAGCCATCGCTACAAAAATTCCAAGGATGTCATCGCGAAGTTTGTTTGTTTGTTTGATGATGTTTAATTATATAACGCCACATTCAACAATATTTTAGTTATATGGTGACAGTCAGTTTTATTGGTGGAGGAAACCGGAGGACCCGAAGAAAACCACCGACCTGTCGCAAGCCAGACTTTTATCACATAATGCTGTACACCTCCCCCTGATAGAGATTCAAACTCACAACATCAGTGATGATAGGCTAACTACAATACAATCACGGCCAAGATGGTTGTGAAGTGGGTGACCTTTACGAATATTAATTTCTCAAATGACAATAAATCGACTGTATTACAATTATAACGTTTTAATTAAATATAAAGAACCGTCATTTACTCAGTGATTAATCACCTGGACTGGGTTGTACAGACCTTATTCAAATATATTAAGTGTCAATTAACACTTCATGGTTAAATTGAGACTTAAAAATTTATTTGAGGTTTGTGCAACCCAGTCCAGTTTTCAGATGCGTTTATTTAACCAAAGAAACAATAAGAATCACAAAACAGTCTGCAACTTTTGCAATTGTCTAACATATATAAATATGTCCGTTGTTAGTTAATAACTGTCTACATTTTTTGCTAACTAATATTAAATAATAGAGCGAATTGATTAATTTTCAAGCACTTAAGTTATGCAAATGAACAGAGGGGTGTATGTCATTATTGATATTAAGTTCTTATTATTTTAGAATGTGCAACATCAATATATTATTGGCATCGGGTGTCTGTTGAGAACACTTACCGTTTCACATACAGGTAAAAACATCTCTTCACTCACGTTGCATTTATCAACCGGTTGATTAAATGGAACTACAATTAAAATAAAATAAATAACTAAATTTAAGAATAAATGAGAATTCAAATAATTTTCATTCAAGATTAAATCAGTCTGTTTATTTGTTTGTTTGTTTGTTTTGTTTATGGTGTTTAATGCCACTTTCGACAATATTATAGTTAATATATCGACCTCGAGGCTGTCAGTTTTATTGGTGGAGAAAACCACTGACCTGCTGAAAAATCTTTCAAAACAGAAGAAAATACATAAAAAAAAAAAAATTTAAAGTCTGACAGAAAAGGCGTCTATAAAGATTACATAACAGAGGGTTGGGATCACATTTTTTTTCTTCTTTTTTTTTTCTTTTTTCTTTTTTTTTGGCGAGTGTCAACAAAGTTGAATCAATTATAATAAGTTTATTTGATTTCAAAGAGAACGTATTTCTAGGTATACCGCATTTGTAGGGTAATGGTTAGCGTGCTCGCCTCGAGTGCTGTAGATCGTGGGTTTTGAGCACTGGTCGGGTCAAACGAAAGACTATAAAATTGGTATTTGATACTTATCCACCTAAAGCATGCAGTATCTATAGGAGAATGTCCGAGTAACTCTCCATTCCTTAAAAATAATGGAGCCGAGGCCCATTGTTTTTAAGGAATGGAGAGATACAAGGACATTTTCCAACTTAAAATCCACCCATTGTACTTTATTAATTATTGATCTTGTAACAAAGAAAAGTCTGTGTATAGTACACTAGTATATAAAGTACAAAGAGAACAATAACTCTCCATTCCTTAAAAATAATGGAGAGTTTTGACAATAGATTTACATAACAGATGGATTTTGATAAAGAGCAAGAGCAAAAAAATGGTTGGTTTGAAATCGCGATAATATATCTGAGTGGAGTGACATGTTTAACAGAACTGTTGTTTCGTGGTCTACCACTATAAAAATCCAACTAGGCATGTTGGTCTAGTACAAGGCAGACCTCATCATCATCTCATTGACAATTAACCATGATATAGCTGACAAATTGCTGAGTTGTCGTTAAACAACAACCACTCACTCACTAGTACAAAGTGGACATCATCATCATTTCATCAAAATATAAAACGTTTTCTCACCATGATATATATATTTCTTATTGGTGCTGAATATTTCTTTATCCTGCAATGACAGCATTTACCGACCAATATAGCCTGCCCAATATTTTTTTTGATATTGGTCAGTTATAAATAGAACATACAAATGTAAGCTCGGGGCACATCAGGGGATATTGTTTTCAAATACATACACAATATTATTTCAAATACTTTTATCATCGTCCAGCAGACGTTTATTTACGATTTAAAATTGCAGAATAAATACAATACATGTGCACTGTCGAAGCATATAGGTAAATATGTGTATTCGGCACGAAACGCGGGAACCTCTCCTTTTCCCCCGTTTCTAAGCCTCATAGTGATACACATATTACCTATATGCTTCGACAGTGCACAAGTATTGTATATTTATTAAAAAAATACAGTCAAACCTGTATTAAGAAGTCATTTTTTGGGACAAAGAAAAGGTGGCCTTATAAGACAGGCGACCCCTTAAAAGAGGTTCAATTCATATGAAAATTTCTATGACAGGTCAAGAAAAAGGTGACCTTTAGTTTTAATACAGGTGACTGCTTAATAGAGGTAACAGCATGGGCAGGTTTGACTTTATTTACCAATTGCTTCTGCTAACATGTGTTTATCTTGACTTTTGATCAGAATCCTGCCATCTGGGGTTGGCTGTTCATATGATGAAGAATAAATTGTCTTGTTGTGGGTTTTCTTCTCCATATCATTTGGGTAACCCTTCCATGTGTGAACACTACATACAGGCTACAATATATTAATATATCAAGTCATATATTTAAGTTTTAAGGTCGGGTTGGTTGATAGGTTTATGGTGTCTTAACGCCACTTTCAACAATATTTCAGTTATATCGTGGTGGTCAATTTTATTAGTGGAAGAACTCGGATAAAACCACCGACTTGTCGCAAGTCACTGACAAATTGTATCACACAATATTCTATTGAGTACACCTCGCCATTAAAATGGGGTTCGAACTCACAACTTTAGTGGTGATAGGCACTGATTGCATAGGTAGTTGTAAATCCAACTACCATACGATCACGGCCACGACAGCCAGGTTTTTGGTTGGAATTTACTATGTATTGTCTAGAATTTTAGATTCGTTCATTTTACTTGGGGAGAATTAGAAAATATCGGACTAACTTGGAATCCAGAGTAATATATGAACAATTACAATCTTTGAGTTTGGCAGATTGTCAGCATTATAAAAAAAATCATAATTATGGTCCATGAAGTTAAGCTTACAAAGCATTTTGTAGTACAGTTTTTCATGCAATAAAAAATAAGGCCGTCGTGGTCTTGATCGTATGGTAGTTGGATTTACAACTACCTATGCAATCAGTGCCTATCGCTATTAACATTAAGAGTTCGAATCCCGCACAGGCGAGGTGTACTCGATACAACACTGTTATATAGTTTGTCAGTGACTTGCGACAGGTCGGTGGTTTTCTTCGGGTACTCCAGTTTCCTCTACCAATAAAACTGACCGCCACGATATATCTGAAATATTGTGGAAAGTGGCGTTAAACACCACAACTCTAACCCTCATGGAATAAAACTGAAATAAACAAACACTGAATATTGTTTGCACATGTAGTGCCAGGTCATGGGCAATTTTCTCTATTTGTCACTGAAAGTACATGGAAAATGAGTAGCAACGGTTCCGCAGCTAGGAAAAGAATGTTTAAACCTACTACATTAAAAAAAAATACATGTAATATAGCAAATAATTAACTTACCTGTCGAATTAACTACATGTAGATAGGAATATTATTTCTTCAATATTGAAACACTTTATGTTAATATTCGATGTCGTCAATTTAGTTATATGTTTATATATACTTTATAGATTGTAAAACAAGAGGCCCTAATGGTTGTACTAATTAAAATCATCTACTTTAATTAATTTTTATTTACCAATGTATATATTTTTTCATAATTGTTCCTATTTTATTGTACAAGAAACATCATCTCGTGTAGAGGTACAAAATGTAATAACAGTTTGATTCTTGTTTTTATTTAAAAACAGTAATATCTCATATCTCCTAAAGGGACCTCCATAAAAATTGACTGGTTAAAGATAAACTTGTCCCTTTTATCTTGAGGTGGTCAGTCATAGCTTTTAACTAGCATTAAATCAATAGAAAGGCATGTTCGTTCTATAGTTTTTTTTTTTTTCAATTTCATATCTGTAACGTATATCAAATATAAATCAGCATTATATACAGTCTATCGTGTTAGTTAGTTATGGAGTATCATGGATAATTGGGTATGTACCAATCGGATTAAAATCAGATCCCTCACTTTCTACCCATGACTGATATATCACGACGTGGTTGATCCGAGGAAACCACATTACAGAACTCTTGAAGGGCCGTCGTGGTCGTAATGGTGATCGTATGGTAGTTGGATTTACAACTACCTATTCAATGAGTGCCTATCACCACTAACATTGTGAGTTGTTCGAATCTCACTCATGACGAGGTGTACTCGATACAACATTATGTCATAAAGTTTGTCAGTGACTTGAGGCAGGTCGGTGGTTTTAACCGGGCACTCCGGTTTCCTCCACCAATAAAACTGAACCCACGATCTACCGGACACAAGGCGATCACGCTAATGGCTCGAACCCACGATCTACCAGACACAAGGCGATCACGCTAATGGCTCGAACCCACGATCTACTGGACACAAGGTGATCGCGCTAATGGCTCGAACCCACGATCTACCGGACACAAGGCGATCATGCTAATGGCTCGAAACCCACGATCTACCAGACATAAGGCGATCACGCTAATGGCTCGAACCCATGATCTACCGAACACAAGGCGATCACGCTAATGGCTCGAACCCACGATCTACCGGACACAAGGCGATCATGCTAATGTCTCGAAACCCACGATCTACCAGACACAAGGCGATCACGCTAATGGCTCGAACCCACGATCTACCGGACACAAGGCGATCACGCTAACCATAGCCACACCTATGTGATTTAGGTCTGGTTTGGTTTATGGTGTTTAACGCCACTTTCAACAATATTTCAGTTATATCGTGGCGGTCAGTTTTATTGATGGAGGAAACCGGAGTGCCCAGAGAAAACCACAGTCCTGTCGCAAGTCACTGACAAGCTTTATCACATAATGTTGTATCGAGTACACCTCGTCTGAGTGGGGTTCGAACTCGCAACGTTAGTGGTAATAGGCACTGATTGCACAGGTGGTTGTAAATCCAACTAACATACAATCACGGCCACGACGCCCCCTATGTGGTTTAAATTAATTTTAAAAATAAAAATCTGAAGATGGAACAAGTAATTTCGATATGAAATCTTTCTGCTCCATTTCACAAACATTGCAAGGGTGAAAACACAAGCAGCGATCAAATATTTGCATTGTTTACTTTGTTTTTACAACCTTTGATAATATTTACTTGTACTTCGTTTGATAAGTTTAATAATTCCAGTTTTTATTTAACTTTTAATTGAAATAGTCTTTTTACAGATAGTTGTTAGAATTGCAATCATTTTTTCCATTTAAATATTATCGTGTTGAGTAAAACAAATAATATTCTCGCGATTAAGACCTCTTAAAATGAATGATATACCTTTTAATAAACTTGAGAATCATCAGACTTTTGACACCTATGTATTATAATAATTATATATTAAGACTTCAATCGATTTTTTTTAAACTATTGTAGATTGTTAGTCCTTTTTGTGAATGTAAATTTTATACTTAACTACTACAGAATGTTTCCTTTACTTCAAAGAATATCACCAAAACAAATCGTCTGAATGTTTGTATACAGACAATGGACTAAAGTATTTGCACATTCCACTTTTCCCTATATATTTCATATAAAACTATATTTTTTCCCCGAAACATTACACTGAAGTCCATTCATGTTCGATTTTCATACCCCCCCCCCCCTAAAAAACAGATGTAGATGTAGTTTGTCTCTATATTTCCTAAATTTTATAGACTAAGCGCTACGATTGTCGACAGAAGGGCGCTGTGATCATTCATGCTATCTGTTTCTTGGATGTTTGTTGACCACCACTCCCCCGATACCCCCTCGCCCTCCCAAATGATTTTCACATTATTTTAGTGAAATATTGTTGAAAACGGCGTTTAACACTGTAAGTCAAACCTATGTTAATAACAGCAAGCTGAACGAAGTTTTCAGAATTTTATGGATTTTACTCTATATTTATTCTCACCTTGCTGTTAATTCTTTTGATGTGGAAAATTTGTTTGGAGTGGGGGTTGTGATATCTCTCATCTAAACTAGTCACAATGAATGGAGGATGTTCTCTGGGGGTACTGTTAAAATCTATCACTCTGTAACGAATCTGGTTCTCCGTTTGCCATTTTGCACTTGGATACTTGTTCCTGAAAAAAGAAAAATGAGAAGAATTCTTAAGTTACACTGGTTTCTGTTTTGTTTTAAGTAAGCTAGCACGATTTCCATTTCAGGGGTTAACGTTGGATTGTTTAGCGCCACTTTCAACAATTTCAGTTATATCGTGGCGGTCAGTTTTATTGGTGGAAGAAACCGGAGAACGCGGAGAAAACCACCAACCTGCCACAAGTCATTGACAAACTTTATCACATAATGTGGTATCGAGTACACCTCGCCTGAGCGGGATTCGAACTCACAATGTTAGTGGTAATAGACACTGATTGCATAAGTAGTTATAAATCCAACTACCATAAGATCACGACGACGACGGTTCTTCCATTTCAAGTAAATCCTAAAATTATGAATAGTATCTGATGTGTGTTGATCAAAGCTTTTTGTATGCTTATTTCTGTAACAAAAAAAAGGTATTGATACCAGGTGAGTTCTGCTACAATGTAATATCACTATTACATGTATTACAATTTTTTGTTTGAATGAGGATAGAAACAAATATCATCTGTATTTTTTTTTTCACTAGAAAAAATACAATACTTACCAGTCGTGTCCAAGTGTAGTATTTCGTCGTTGAAATACTGGAATGGCACAAATTGGCGTCCTCCTCAAAGGAGGCTGAACATACGCCATTCAAAAACTATTTGGTTTCCGACATTTTTATATCACAGTCATGTAGTCCGGAATCATAATCGACAAAATTCACATTGTTTATTATATTTCATCACGTGCGGTCCTTTAATTGAAATGAAGCAAGTTTGTTTGTTACGTTTAGTATTAAATTAAAATGAAATTTTTATCAAATAATATATTGATTTAACTTGTTGAACCACGCTGATCGTTATAAATTGGTAGTGAAATCGATATGTCTGATAAAGCGACGACAATGGGTTTTTATACAAATATTGTTGCAACTACAAAATTCAATGCCTTTTATCAAATGGTGAATTGTGACCACATTGTTCAGAAGCCATAATAAAATTACAACAGAAATTTAATTTTATAAAATTATGAAATGGGAAGTTTCTTTTATTAAGTGAGCTAACAATAGGTGGATAACTCGCTGTTATTATTTTGATTTTATTTATTTTCAAATATTGAAACTTGTGATGTATATTGATATTGTTTGTGTTATATCTGGTTTTAATTCAAAAGTTTTTATTTTGATGTTATCTTGATAATTGAAGTGGGTTTAAGAATCTTATCTCAAGTCTATGATGTAGTATACAATGAAGTTATAATGAAAAATCACAGAATGGATTTGCATTTTTGTCACTTTGTTTAATTTATTATAAATTAAATACATGGCTTATTTTTCAAACAGGGAACCCGGGTGGCTCAATGAGTTAGGTCGTTGGATCTAACAACTCATACAAGCCTATCACCGATACGGCGTGGGTTCGCGCCCGGCTTTGTAAATTACAAAAAAGGGTGCACTCGACTCGCAGTCGCAAGTGATAAAGTTTACCAATTGCCCATGGTCGGTGATTCTCTCCGGCTTCTTCCACCACTAAATTGCCCATGGTCGGTGATTCTCTCCGGCTTCTTCCACCACTAAAACTGGTCACCATGATATAGCTGAAATATCATTTATTTTTCAAACATAAAGAAAACAGACGAAATATCATATCTGATATATTTTTCCGAAACGTAACAATGGTAACAGAAAAGGTAAAAATCAAACCTTAATGCAAAATTAAAATGACTGAGTGAGTGATTGTTGTTTAACGCCAATTCAGCAATCTTGAGCTATATCATGGCGCGAACAAGCTAATTTCAATGAGATGATGATGAGGTCTGCTTTGTACTAGACAAACACCCTAAATTAAAATTTTATAATTCTAGCTCACTGAAACAACAGTCCGTGTGTAGACATGTTGCTCCACTTGGACACATAATTCTGATTCTGAGCCAACCAGTCTTTGCTCTTTCTCCTTAATGCTACGTGCTTAGCGGAGAAACAACACATACAAATTTTATTATCTTTGGTTTGACCTGACCGGGGCTCGAACCCACGATCTACCACACTCAAGGCGAGCACGCTAACCATTACGCCACCGATGCGGTTCAAAAATAAAATGACAAAACATGCAAGTTTATTCACATACCTGGTTATATGTTCACCAAAGATAAATGGAAGATTTTCTTTTTCTTCTTTTTGTCCATTTTTGTTCTCTGTTGTTTTCCTTTTAGCTTTTTGTCCACTTGGAATTAAATTGTTTACCCTTTAGAATATACAATGTATATGATAAAGAACTATCAGACTTTACACCCAAACCTGGACATATATTTTATTGACTTTTGATGTGAACTTTTCTGTGTGTTTTGGGGCCGTCGTGGTCGTGATCGTATGTTAGTTGGATTTATAACTACATGTACCTAACCTATGCAATCAGTTCCTATCACCACTAATGCTGTGAGTTCGAACACCGCTCAGGTGGGGTGTACTCGATACAACATTAGGTGATATAAAGTTTGTCGGTGACTTGCAGCAGTTTTCTCCGGGTACTCCGGTGTCCTTCACCAATAAAACTGACCGCCACGATATAACTGAAATATTTTTGAAAGTGGCGTTTAACACAAAAACCCTAACCTTAATCCTTCTGTATGTTTTTAGCTCACCTGGCCAAAGGCCAAGTGAGCTTTTGCAATCACTTGGCGTCCGTCGTCCGTCCGTCCGGTACGTACGTCGTAAACTTTTTCAAAAATCTTCTCCTCTGAAACTACCAGACCAATTGGAACCAAACTTTGTCTGAATCGTCACTAGGGTGTCTAGTTTCAAAATTGTGTCCGGTGAAGCCGTGCACCAATCAACATGGCCGCTGTTACTGAAAATAGAACATATGGTAAAATTGCGCGTTTTTGGTAATAACTCAAAAACCATTAATAATATCAGAAATCTGACATCGGGTAAAAATGATCAGCACGGCAAGATCTAACCACACTGATATTTTGAAGAAAATATGATTACCCATGATAAATTGAAACTGCAAAAATGTGCAGCATACCTACCCTGCAACTCTGAAGAAAATTTGAGTTCCCATCTTGGAGTTATTGCCCTTTTTCATCAAATTTTCAAATTTTTAATACGTTTCATTTTTTATTTCAAAAACTATAAGAGATAGATGATAAGTTTGAATTGCAAACATGTTCAGCATGATAAGATCTACCAACCCTGCAATTTTGAAGAAAATCTGATTACCCATCTTGGAGTTATTGCCCTTTTTTCATCAAATTTTCAAAATTTTAATACTTTTCGTTCTTTATTTCAAAAACTATAATAGCAAACATGTTCAGCATGATAAGATCTACCAACCCTGCAATTTTGAAGAAAATCTGATTACCTATCTTGGAGTTATTGCCCTTTTTTTTCATCAAATTTTCAAAATTTTAATACTTTTCGTTCTTTATTTTACAAACTATAAGAGATAGATGATAAGTTTAAACTGCAAATATGTGCAGCATGTCAAGGTCTACCTACCCTGCAATTGTGAAGAAAATCTGATTACCCGTCTTGGAGTTATTGCCCTTTTTTCATCAAATTTTCAAAATTTTAATACTTTTCGTTCTTTATTTCAAAAACTATAATAGCAAGCATGATAAGATCTACCAACCCTGCAATTTTGAAGAAAATCTGATTACCCATCTTGGAGTTATTACCTTTTTTTTCATCAAATTTTCAAAATTTTAATACTTTTCGTTTTTTATTTCAAAAACTATAAGCGATAGATGATAAGTTTAAATTGCAAACATGTTCAGCATGTCAAGATCTATCAATCCTGCAATTTTGAAGAAAATCTGATTACCCGTCTTGGAGTTATTGCCCTTTTTTCATCAAATTTTCAAAATTTTAATACTTTTCATTCTTTATTTCAACAACTATTAGAGATAGATGATAAGTTGAAACTGCAAAAATGTGCAGCATGTCAAGATCTACCCACCCCACTATTGTGAATAAAATCTGATTACCCATCTTGGAGTTATTGCCCTTTTTAGCTCACCTTGCCAAAGGCCATGTGATCTTTTGCCATCAGGTTTCGTCCGCCGTCTGTCGTCGTCGTTATCGTCCGTCGTAAGCTTTTCACATTTTAATCTTCTCCTCAGAAACCACTGGGCCCATTTAGAACAAACTTTGGTGGAATGGTCCTTGTATGGCCCCTTCCAAGATTGTGTCCGGTGATCCCGACTTCCAACCAAGATGGCCGCCAAGCTCAAAATAGAAAAAAGGGGGGATGAAATTTTAATTGTCCATTTGCTCCTTTAGTATAAGTCAAAATGAGTTCAAATTTTAACTGCAACTACATGGCAAGGAGTAATTTAACATATATTCCGGGTTTTTCTGTGAAATTTTTCTTTCAGCCGATTTATACCGATTATGCAA
>MJUT01049158.1:350779-368538 GCA_002080005.1 Gigantidas platifrons | reverse complement strand
TCAGCCGATTTATACCGATTATGCAAATTAGGCATATTTTGATAAAAGATCACATTTAAATCTTATTCTCTGAAACCGTTGAACCAAATTAAACCAAGCCTGGCAGGTAGGGTCACTTTGGTGGAATGGTCCTTGGATGGTCCCCTTCCAAAATTGTGTCCGGCATTTCAGACCTCCGACCAAGATGGCCGCCACAGCCGAACTTAATTTAACATAGGACCCTATGGGAAATTCCCATCAAAATCTTCTTGTTTGAAACCATTTGCTCAATAAGAACTAAATTTTGATGAAATAATCATTGGATGGTTCTCTTCCAAAAATGTGTCCGGCGGTTCGGCCCTTCGAACAAAATGTCCCCCACAGCCGAACTTAGCTTAACATAGGACCCTATGGGGGAATTCACATAAAAATCTTGTTGTCTGGAACCAGTTGCTCAATTGGAACGAAACTTTGATAAAATATTCATTTGATGGTCCTCTTCCAAAATTGTGTCTGGTAGTCCCGCCCTCTGACCAAGATGGCTGCACAGCTGAACTTAGTTTAACATAGGACCCTATGGGAAATTCACATAAAAACCATATTGTCTGGAACCAGTAACTCAATTAGAACCAAACCCTGATGGAATAGTTATTCGATGGTCCTTTTCCAAAATTGTGTCCGGCAGTCACGCACTCCACCAAGATGGCCACCACAGTGCAGTTGTGTTGTTATTGAAAGCAGCTTTGATCCAGGTGAGCGATTACAGGCTCCTGGGAGCCTCTGGTTGAGTTTTAAGGTTTGTAAGAAGTGTACGGTTCATATCAGGTGATGTATAATATATATATAGGTACTGAATCTAATCATTTATTAGGATCAACGCAAAATAGTAATAAATACGCTATTTTTTTAGGGTAAAACGGTCATTTAAAGTCAAACGATTTTTTTTTAATTACAAAAAGTATATAAAAAATAATATTATACTGTAGAACTGTGTAAATACATGTATGTATAGTATTGTTCTTAAAAACAAAAACAAAACGTTTCATAAAGTATATAGAAAAAAATATTACAAAAAGTATATAAAAATAACATTATTTTTTATTAGAACTGTGTAAATATATATATACATGTACATTTTGTAGTATTGTTCCTGGAATAAAAAAAACGTTACAAAAAATATATAATATTATACAATAGCCCTGTTAGAATACTTATAATATTGTACTTATTATTAATTATATATATATATTGTACTTATTATTAATTATATATATATATTGTCATACCATGGTCGTCTTGCATAAGGAAATACATCTGGTCTTAGTTGTTTATTTTCATGATCTCGTTCCAGCATCTTTACTACAGGAATGAAATGTTCACCGTCCGCATTGTATGTAACACAGGGCATGAACAATGTACCAAGATGTCTGATGTCCGTGCCTGACAATGCAGTTCTCTTTATCAATTTCTTTCCATACTGTGCCTAATGCTATGCACTGATTTTTATCACAATTTATTTAATTCTATTGAATATTTACTTTCTGGAAGTTTAAAAGATTATGTTTAATTGTTATCTTTGTGTAGTTATTTGATTCTGACATGTGCTGTCCATGTGTTGATAGACATGTTCAATAACTTCAAAAGACTACGCGGTATCCTGAGATTTATGTCAAAATTTCCTGTAAATACTAATTATTTTTGACATAGAATTTTTTTTTTTTTTTTTTTTTTTNNNGAAAATGAGCGATATGTAATTGCTTTATAAATACTGGATCAATAAATACGAAAACTAAAAATAAAATTATCCAGGAACGGCACTTTTGAGTGAGAGATACTGTTAGATATATTTCCCTTTGTTTTGGTGTTAGGGGATAAGAGTCATGGTGTTTAACGCCACTTTGAACATTATTTCAGTTATATAGTGGCGGTATGATTTATTGGTGGAGGAAACCAGAGTACCCGGAGAATCCTCGACCTGCCACAAGTCACTGACAAACTTTATCACATAATGTATCAAGTACACCTCGACTCATCAGGATTCGATCTCACAACATTAGTGGTGATAGATACTGATTGCATAGGTAGTTGCAAGTCCAATCACCATACGATTAACGACCACCAAAGACCCAAACACAACGTTAGTGGTGATAGGCCTTATAAGAACCACTCCACCCCACCCACACTTGTGTTTTATTATTACAAGGACAACTCCACCCCACCCACACTTGTGTTTTATTATTATAAGGACAACTCCACCCCACCCACACTTGTGTTTTATTATTATAAGGACCACTCCACCCCACCCACACTTGTGTTTTATTATTACAAGGACAACTCCACCCCACCCACACTTGTGTTTTATTATTACATATCATGTTTGAAAGTACCTGAAATGTTAAATTGCAGTGGCATGTAAAAGTCTTTGCTTATATTTGGATATGTTAATTTGCAGTCTAAAAAGTATGCAAACCAAATTACTTTGAAGTATACATGTTGTCATATTTCCCACTCAAATTCACAGGGAAATTGTTAATGGAAAAATTAAAATTTACATAAGGCACCTCATTTCCCACAATTGAAACAAGAGATACAAATGAACAATAGAGTAGGACTAATGTCATCATAACTAATTTTCAGTTTCCTTATACTTAATTCATTTTCCAAAACAAACATCAAACACAAATAATTAGTAGGGGTCAGGCAAGCAATAACTCTTGTGTCCACACTTGTGTGTTGGTTACCTACTTGAATGATTTGACTGCACACATATATAACCAAATACACAAAATAAATGTATATGATTTCTTAAGGGAAATATGTACATGAAAGACCCATATTTTTCTGTAGAAAAAACAGAATGATACAGTCCTGCCCATGTGGTCACCTCTATTAAGCAGTCACCTGTATTAAAAGGACACCATCATAGAAAATATCATATGAATTGAACCTCTTAAGAGGTCACCTATGTTATAAGACCACTTTTTTTTTTGTCCCGAAGGTGACCTCTTAATACAAGTTTGTTGTTTACTCTGACAAGATATTAATTACTATGGCTTACACTGGTTTTGGTCAGCTACAAGTACATTGTATATGTATAAATTTACTTTTCTCTTCCAAAGCAAAAGAAAAACTTTACAAAATTGTAAAGAGAACATTAGAACACAGAAAGAAGAATCCACCTAAGAAGGGGGAACACCTCCTGATAGATTTACTGATAGACCATTCAACTGATGAAGAAACTTTAATCTGTGACACTTTTACATACATCGTTGGAGGATTCCATACCACAGGAAATTGTAAGAATTTGAGATCGGACCTATCTGGTTTGGTATTATTTCTTTGATTTTATAGAATTTGTAGGTCACCTGACCAAACAGGTTTGGTTTTATGGTGTTTAATGCCACTTTTCAGTTATATCTTGGCGGTCAGTTTTATTGGTGGAGGAAACCGGAGTACCTGGAGAAATGCAACAAGTCACTGACAAACTTTATCACATGATGTTGTATCTAGTACACCTCGCCTGAGCGGGATGCAATCTCACATATTAGATAAGAACTTGAGATAGGACATATCTGGTTTGGTATTGTTTCTTTGATTTTACAGCATTTGTAGTTCACCTGACCAAATCACCAGGAAGAGTACTGTAATCTCTTAGCGTCTGTCATTGTCTGTAAACAATGTTTTTGAATTATTCTTCTTTGAAGCCATTGTAGCAGTTCTGGTACACAAGAAATCTCTAATAACAGAGTAGATTCTGGAAAATGATGAATAGACTGTAAAAGATATCTCATTGCTTCACTTCAAATTGAAAAGATCTCATTGCTTCACTTCAAATTGAAAAGATCTCATTGCTTCACTTCAAATTGAAAAGATCTCATTGCTTCACTTCAAATTGAAAAGATCTCATTGCTTCACTTCAAATTGAAAAGATCTCATTGCTTCACTTCAAATTGGAAAGATCCCATTGCTTCACTTCAAATTGAAGATATATCATTGCTTCTTTTCAAATTGAAGAGATCTCATTGCTTCACATCAAATTGAAAAATTGAAGATGTTTCATTGCTTCACTTAAAATTAAAAAACTGAAGAGATCTCATTGTTGATCTCCACATGCTTACTCACAAAATAAATGGTTTCCATGTTGATTTTGTATTTTTCAGTATTAACATGGGGATTTTACTTCCTGGCCACACATCAAGACCTCCAAGAAAAACTGTATAAAGAAATAAAAGATGTCCTTGGTAAAGACGATGTTGACTATACCAACATAAATGACCTAGTGTAAGTTGTTGTGCAATAATCTATCTATGATGGTTAGCGTGCTCACTTTGAGTGTGGTAGATCGTGAGCCCTGATCGGGTCAAACCAAAGACTATAAAATTGGTATATGTTGCTTCTCTGCTAAGCACACAGCATTAAGGAGAAAGAGCAAAGACTGTTTGGCTCGGAATCAGGATAATGTGCCCGACATAGTCTATCCGTGGACTGTTGTCTCAGTGACTTAGCAATATAAAAATCAAACAATGCATGTTGGTCTAGTACAAAGCAGACCTCATCATCATCTCATTGAAAATTAACTTGTTCTTGCCACGATATAGCTGAAAAATTGTAGAGTTGGCGTTAAACAACAATCACTGTACCCACAAACCTATGACCCAATTTGAAGCAAATGTTTAGTGCTGTGCTATTAATTATATAATTTTATATATAAAGAGGTCACCTGTCTTAAAAGGTCACCCTTTTCCTGTCCCATCATAGAGCATTTCATATCAATTGAACCTCTTTTAAGAGATCACCTGTCTTGAAAGGCCCATTTTTATTTGTCCCAAAGTGACCTCTTAATACAGGTTTGACTATATAAGTAAATCAAAAAGTTTTCAATAAATGTCAAATGATAGCCCTACTGAACAGCAATTCACCAAAAGTTCTCAATATCATTGTCAATTTTATGAATAAATGCATGTCCAAGAGAAATTCATCCTAGTCAACGTTTATATAACAAATAAAATGAGTACATTTTCACTCTATATATAATTATATATGTACATATGCAAGCTGATGCCACTGTCGCTCACACATGTATTGATATTATATATGTTTTACATGTATATCTTTCTTTAAGTGTCATAACCATCTATTGTAAATGTGTTAGTACCAATAAATAGTGTCTATTGTCTATGTAATTCAATGTATATAACATGTATTGGTTTTGATTTTTTTTATGTAGATATATGAGACAAGTTATTGATGAAACACTCAGATGTGCTGTAATAGCTCCATGGGCTGCCAGATTTCAGGACTTTGACTCAGAGCTTGGTGGACACAAAATACCAAAAAATGTAAGAATTTTCATTATTTAGCAAAAGAAGCGTCCCTGAAACTAATAGGTTGGTTTTTCCATATACATTTTGTACCAATTTTTTTTTTAAATAGCCTTATCGGAAACTAATAGGATGGTATTCTTCCATATATACAATAAAAATGTATCTGAAAAGCAAAAAATGCCAAAATCTCAAAAAATTTCGGAAAGCAATAAACATATATAAATATATCAATAACAGTTACATAAGCAGTCCACACACTGCCATTCTTTATGAAATGACATGCACATATTAATATGCTTACGAGGGTCTCGACTGGTTGAAACTATTTGTCCTTAAATAAATTGTTACTTTCAGGCTCCAATTAGTAATGTTTCAACAGTATGATTCCATTTCATTTCTAGACGGGGTCCTAGTAGTTGTGATCATATGGTAGTCATATTTACAACTACCTGTGCAATCATTGCTTATCACCACTAATTTCGAGTTCGAACCCCGTTCATGGTGAGGTGTACTCGATACAACATTATGTGGTAAAGTTTGTCAGTGACTTGCGACATGTCGGTGGTTTTCTCTGGGTACTTCGGTTTCCTCCACCAATAAAACTGACCATCACGATTTAACTGAAACATTGTTGTGGCGTTAAACATCATAACCCTTACCGTCAATTAATAGCGCTCATGCATGAGGAATACAAACCGGAAGACACTGCTTTGCACAACATGTGTCGCAACATTCGCCCGGACAAAAATATAGTCCATATATAGAGTCAATTGTAAGAGGACGAGTAACTTAAATATCAGAAAGTGCATGCATGCAACATTCATATATTATAAATCCCCCTTAAAATCGGGTACTTATATGCACGTTTGCTCATCTATCAGTATTTCTTTGTTGCAACACGGATTTTGCGGATGGATATTTCAATATCTAGAAATTGATATTGTGTTTACTATGTAAGAGACTTTGATTTTCGTATTGCGTCTGTTTGAAAATTGTCATTTGAACAACAAAAAATGCGTGTGGATATTTCAGCAAGTGTACAAAAATTGTACCTTTCTACTTTTGTCCTGTTCCGAAATGTGTGTTTTCTGTTCTTAATTTTAGAATAAATTTTAAAACAGTCTATTTATATCCTACGCTGCTGGGGTTTACAATTCAACTGGTTTGTCAGTGTCGTTAGTTCTCGACCATCATAGTTTTGTTCAGGACTGGGAACCAGTGCTTTAGACAACACGTGTTCTAATGTTTAACGTACTATCCAATGAAAAGTCTAGAAAATCCAGAAGAGGTTTTGACCTGTTAACCTTGACTCATTGCTGACGTATTTATGTCAACAATACATTCTTTTAAAGTATGTTCCACCTAAAAATAAACATGAAATGAAAGTATCTATGTAGGGCAACTAACCCAAATAATCCAGTCATTATATTTCACTCACTATCGATTGCTTCATTAACATCAAACAAACTTGGACACAAATAATGGAAAAAAAACCTGTATAATACTCCAGTAGGTGTCCGTAAATGGATGAGGTAATTCCAGGAATTGAATGTTGATGTTGGCTTCGAAACAAAAAAGATGAAAATGGAAAGGACACGGATGTTGTCTTCGGAAGGCTATATATATATATATCATTGGATAAAAGTTCATCGTCAAATCTATTAATAAGTGTTGTAAATTTTTTCAAGAGTCACATTCCCCTTTTGCGAAAAAGACCCCATACAGAAAAATATTTCCCTTTTCCAAGGTATAAAATTAAACCCACAAATGGTTCTGAATGCACTATATTTAACTTTGACTGTCACATTGATTTGCTTGCCCCTTCAAAATAGATGTAGTGTCTAGTAAACAGTTGATGGGAAATAAAATGATAATGTAATAGAATGTAAAACTGGGTTGTTGCATGTTATAGTAGTAGCTCCTACACCAACTGTTCTTTCCATTTTTGGCACTATTCAATAATTATATTAGTAGTTATCCCCCTGCCCAATGCTTCTTAAATATCAGATAACACTGAATTATGCTTGTAACTTTTGCTTGTGGTTAAAAAAGTTAATCCCATTAGATTCTTTGGTAATGGAACATTATGTTTTATTTTGTGGGAATGAGTGTTGTAAAGGAGTTGTAAACGATAATTCAGACGAGGTAGGTTTCCTGTTAATAGCAGACTTGCCAAGGTCTTTCACTCTTGGCCATGCTGACAAAATTTTCACTATTATATATATACAAATGTATATACAAGAAAATGTAGCATATTCTGGAACATTGGATAAAAAGCTGTTTTATGTGAATAACATATTGATGTCTCTGGAGTTTGCTCTCAATTTACTATTTCAAAGTTTGACATCTTTTTCTAGAAGTATACTGATATTTTGCGATTGTGCATAGCATACAAAAAATCTACATGCAAGCAGTTCGATCGTTTAACATCACCTTTGGTGCTTTCATTAAACACCAGTATTATAATTAAGTCTCCCAAACAAGGTACAAAATACGGCATAAAAAATGGGCGGTAAAAATTCAACATTGTCCGATATCATCAAAATTTGATATTTAGGTATATAATGATGTCCCGAATTGATTCCCACCATTGAAAAATTTCTACCGGTCGCCATTTTCAAAATGGCCGCCACAATACCGCGCAAATTCAACATTGTCCGATTTCAACGACATTTCATATGTAGTAGATTATGATGTCCCGAATTTATTCATGACATTGAAAAATTTCTACCGGTCGCCATTTTCAAAATGGCCGCCACAATACCGCACAAATTCAGCATTGTCCGATTTCAACGACATTTCATATGTAGGTAGATTATGATGTCCCGAATTTATTCATGACATCGAAAAATTTCTACCGGTCGCCATTTTCAAAATGACTGCCACAATACCTCACAAATTCAACATTGTTCGATTTCAACGAAATTTCATATGTAGGTAGATTATGATGTCCTGAATTCATTCCCGACATTGCAAAATTTCTACCTATCTCCATTTTCAAAATGTCAGCCACAATACCACAAAAAATCAAGCTCAGAATTTGTCACAATGCAAAGCGTTCATTTAAACCTGTTGTCAGTGGCCGTTTGGGAGAATTCATAATCGTTAGATTATAATCATATCTTGTAATTCTTTAGTTGTGCAACAGTGTCCATAAAATTTTAATAAACTGTCACTTTTTCTTTAGTTGTACATTCTTTTTAGAAGTGTTAATACCATAATTTGAACATTGATTTTCAGACACCAGTTATTCATTCTTTAGGAATATTTAACCTTTGATTTTCAGACACCAGTTATTCATGCTTTAGGAATATTTAACCTTTGATTTTCAGACACCAGTTATTTATGCTTTAGGAATATTTAACCTTTGATTTTCAGACACCAGTTATTTATGCTTTAGGAATACAAAATGTATTTAACCTTTGATTTTCAGACACCAGTTATTCATGCTTTAGGAATATTTAACCTTTGATTTTCAGTCACCAGTTATTCATGCTTTAAGAATATTCAACCTTTGATTTTCAGTCTCCAGTTATTCATGCTTTAGGAATATTTAACCTTTGATTTTCAGACACCAGTTATTCATTCTTTAGGAATATTTAACCTTTGATTTTCAGACACCAGTTATTCATGCTTTAAGAATATTCAACCTTTGATTTTCAGTCACCAGTTATTCATGCTTTAGGAATTTTAACCTTTGATTTTCAGTCACCAGTTATTCATGCTTTAGAAGTGTTGATACTGACATTTGAACTTTAATTTTCAGACACCAGTTATTCATGCTGTTTAGAAGTGTTGATACTGACATTTGAACTTTAATTTTCAGTCACCAGTTATTCATGCTTTAGGAATTTTAACCTTTTATTTTTAGACACCAGTTATTCATGCTATTTAGAAGTGTTGATACTGACATTTGAACTTTGATTTTCAGTCACCAGTTATTCATGCTTTAGGAATTTTAACCTTTTATTTTTAGACACCAGTTATTCATGCTTTAGAAGTGTTGATACTGACATTTGAACTTTAATTTTCAGACACCAGTTATTCATGCTGTTTAGAAGTGTTGATGCTGACATTTGAACTTTAATTTTCAGACACCAGTTATTCATGCTGTTTAGAAGTGTTGATACTGACATTTGAACTTTAATTTTCAGACACCAGTTATTCATGCTATTTAGAAGTGTTGATACTGACATTTGAACTTTAATTTTCAGACACCAGTTATTCATGCTGTTTAGAAGTGTTGATACTGATATTTAACCTTTAATTTTCAGTCACCAGTTATCCGTGCTGTTTAGAAGTGTTGATACTGATATTTAACCTTTAATTTTCAGACACCAGTTATCTATGCTGTTTAGAAGTGTTGATACTGATATTTAACCTTTAATTTTCAGTCACCAGTTATCCGTGCCATTTAGAAGTGTTGATACTGATATTTAACCTTTGATTTTCAGACACCAGTTATCCATGCTCTAGGAGTATCTCAACAGGATGAAACAGTCTGGCCACTTCCTAATAAGTATGTAAACAGGGGCGGGTCCAGGATTTCAAGTTAGGGGGGGCGGGGCACACTTAAAAAAATTGCGCCGAGCAGAGGGAGGCGCAGNGGGGGGGGGGGGCGCACCCTTGAATCCGCCCCTGGTAAAGATGTTTACTTTTATATACTCAAGTATTAATGACAACAAAATGTATGGATATGCTGTTACCGTCGACTACATTTCCTGTTCATTTTATTTCCAAGATTTTTTAATTTTCATTGTGTTTTTTTGAGTTGTCGTGGACTAGATTGTATTGTAGTTGGATTTACAACTACCTGTGTAGTCAGTGCCTATTACCCTTAGTTGTGAGTTTGAACCCCGTTCATGGCAAGGTGTACTTGATACAACATTATGTGATAAAGTTTGTCAGTGACTTGCGGCAGATCAGAGGTGTTTTCATTGAAGTCATTTGATCGAATGTTTATATGAATATAATAATTAAATGGCATAAAGCATTATTTTATTTCGACATGACATAAATAAATATTATTTAAATTGTTATTTCAATATTAAAACAACCGCATCGGTGGCCGTAATGGTTAGCATGTTCGCCTAGAGTGCGGTAGATCATAGATTCAAGCCCCAGTCGGGTCAACCAAAGACTATAAAATTGGTATTTGTTGCTTCTCTGCTAAGCACGCAGCATTCAGGAAAAAGAGTAAAGACTGTTCGGCTCGGAATCAGAATAATGTGTCCAAGTGGAGCGACATGTCTATCTGCGGACTGTTGTTTCAGTGAGCTAGCACTATTAAAAATCCAACTCAGCGTGTTGGTCTAGAACAAAGCGCACCTCATCATCATATCATTGAAAAATTAAGTTGTTCTCGCCACAATATAGCTGAAAACTTGCTGAATTGACGTTAAACAATAATCACTCACTCAATATTAAAACTGTTATGGGTAATTTGAGTCCAACTATCTTGAGGGACCCTCATGGTCGTGATCATATGGTAGTTGGATTTATAACTACAATTAGTGACTTTCACCACTAATATTGCGTGTTGGAATTCCGCTTGGGCGAGGTGTACACGATACAACATTATGTGCGAAAGTTTGTCATTGACTTGTGACAGGTTCGTGGTTTTCTGAGTACTCCGGTTTCCTCCATCAATAAAACTGACAGTCACGATATAACTGAAATATTGTTGAAAGTGGCATTAAACACCATAATCTTGGTCCGTGGTTTTCTCTGAGTACTCTGGTTTCCTCCATCAATAAAACTGACAGCCACGATATAACTGAAATATTGTTGAAAGTGGCATTAAACACCATAATCTTAACACTAACCCGAACTACCCTGAATGAGGGATGCGTTTAGTACACAAATGCGTTCGATATACCACAAATCAAGATAACCAAGTTATAATACCATGTTATCAAGATAACCAAGTTATAATACCATGTTTTAAACAGGTTTGATCCTGACAGATTCAGTCCAGAAAACACTAAGAAGAGACCATCACTTGCATTTAAACCATTTGGATTTGCTGGAAAGAGAATCTGTCCAGGACAAAAATTTGCATATGGTGAAGCTACTATTTGTTTTGCCAGCTTACTGAAGAAGTTTAAGATTAACATGGTTGAGGGTCAGGTGATCAACCCTGTACATGGACTAGTCACTCATCCAAGTGAAGAAGTTTGGATTACTATTGAAAAGAGATAAACATATCACTCATTTTAAGTTACGGAAATATCTGGGATATATGAATAACAATATGCAGAAAAACTTGTTTAGAAATTATGTTTGTCTGAAGTGAGAAATTATTAATTAGTACAAACTATTGAAATGGGCATTAAAATTTGTATGTTAGGCCACCCATAAAAAAAAATGTTGGTTTGTTGTTTTACAATCAATCAACCAACCAACCGAAATCGGCCCTACCAAAAAACAACAACTTTTATTAGGGTTTTGAATTTTTTTTTAATATGTTTGTACATGTATTATGAAAAGAAAGTTTAAACAGTGATGGTAAAAAAAAACACCAATATCAACAAAACGAACAACTACCTTTCACCTCAAATCATTGAACATAATAAAGACCATGACATATGACTTTGGAAATCCTGGTCCTGGCTTGGGACAGGCACAAAAAAGTGGCAGGTTACTATTTGTAGCATGTTTCTACCTCCATATCCACATTTAACATTGTGGATGGAGAAACTGCAAGACAATTATTTTTTTAAGCATGGTCTAAGATTAAATACAAATATGTCTGTGAGGGGAAAGTTAGATTTCAGCTTATTATTAGATTATAGATATAAGAATGTCTTATTATTTTTTCTTGTAGAAATTTAATTTTTCAGCAAACCATGTGTTCATTTAATTTGTCTTGTTTTATGAAAAAAAAATTTCCCATGCTGTAGTATTCTTTTCAAAATACAAGATTTACCTCCCCTTTTATAGATTATAAATACAACATCGGAGATATTAAATAAAATTCTACAATCTTTAATTACAAAAAAAAATGTAATTATGTAAAAGTAAATGTACTACATTACCTTGTAATATGTAATATATGGTATTCCTAGTGGTTAGGATTGTTGACATCTGGCCATCCCCCCCCCCCCNCAATCCTACCCAAGTTTGGATGTTTCACTAATCAGTTTGATATTACTGTTTTAGCTTTCCTCCCCTAAGAAGTCTAGTCATGGTAATACAGCTTGAAAAATTGCTGATTGTGATGATAAATGCCCATAAACATAACCCTTTGACCTTAATCATCTAATCTGGAAACACATGCATCCCATGGGATCTAAAGAAAATATTAACACAAAAATTAAAATCAGTTAACTTCGTTATTAGAAATATGTAAAAGAAACAAAATTTAAATAAAAAAAATAATCAAAATCAAAATCAAAAAGGGACAAAAACCTTTCAAATTTTAAATTTGATGTGAGTGGCCTCATAAGAGGGAGTAACTGTGTATGGCAATTTGGCTTGTGTGCATCTGATGCATTTACGCTTTATTTCTTTTGTGCATATAAACACAGCTATATAATAATTGCTACGATGTGTACAGCATTTTCAAATTTAATTGATGGTGAAAATTATATTGTAATGATGTTTTCATAGACTTTCGTTTGATTTTTGTAAGTAGTTATGGCTCATAGTGCAATAAAATATATGATCATATTTAAATGTGTACAGTCTTTATAACATGTAGCCAGATTCTTCATAATTCTTTTAGCTGGTGTGTCATCACATTATGTAATCGGGGACGTCATGGTTTTTGATCGTATGGTAGTTGGATTTACAACTACCTGTGCAATTAGTGCGAGCACCACTAAATTTGTGAGTTTGAATCCCGCTCGTGGCGAGGTGTACTCGATACAACATTATGTTATAAAGTTTGTCAGTGATTTGAGGCAGGTCGGTGGTTTTCTCCGGGTACTCCGGTTTCCTCCACCAATAAAACTGACCAACGATATAAATGAAATATTGTTGAAAGTAGAGTTAAACGCCATGACCCTAAACCCTTGTGTAATTGATCAATCAATGATTTGCCTTTGTTATATGAAGAAAATGTTTTTAGGTGCAGCCAGTCAAAATCCTCGGGTTTCTGCATAGTGTAAACATATTTTATTAATTAAGACATATCATAAATTACATACATAGCGTGACAAATACAACTGCAATTGAATTAATTAAAGGGATCCGAAAACAAGCTATTGAGCTTATATAAATTCGTCTCTGCATAGACAATGCAAATTAATTGTTTGATATCTAATCGACAGAAACCGCATCGTTGGTGTAATGGTTATCGTGCTCGCATTGAGTGTGGTGGATCGTGAGTTAAGCCCTGATAGGATCAAACCAAAGACTATAAAATTGGTGTTTGTTGCTTCTCCGCTAAACATGCAGCATTAAGGAGAAAGAGCAAAGGCAGGTTGGCTCTGAATCAGGGTAATAATTCAGTGAGATAGCACTATAAAAATCCAACTAGTCAAGTTGGCCTTAAACAACAATCACTCAATCTAACCAACAGATGTTACCTATTGTTATTAACTTCTCTGCTGGTTCTTGTTGATTTTAAATCAGATCTGCTGGATAAGAGAATGGTAGGTTTTCACTGCTAAATATGTTTGCTGCAATATAAATAAATAAAGTTACACAAAGCAAACATGCATGATTCAATCAATATAAAACAATAAGTGTTACATCACAGAAAGGTTTTAGGGGCTGTTGTGGTTGTGATTGTATGGTAGTTGGATTTACAGCTACATGTGCAATCAGTGCCTATCACCACAAAAGATGTGAGATCGGAACACGTTCATGGCGAAATGTACTTGATAGAACATTATGTGATAAAGTTTTGTCAGTGACTTGCCACAGGTCGGTGGTTTTTTCTTGGTACTCCGGTTTCCTCCACCAATAAAACTTACCACCACGATATAACTGAAATATTGTTGAAAGTGGCGTTAAGCACCATAAACCAAACTGGAAAGTTTTTAACCAACAAACAATTTATATGGCCAATCATAGTTTGTGTGTATAGTCCTTTCCCTTCTTGGTATATACAATTTAGTTTTATGCTATTCTCTAAGTTTTATTTAGCCAGTCCTGATGAAATTTTAACACAATGCTCCTGGTTTCAAAATCAAGGTTCAAATTGATTTTGGAGTTTCTAGTCATACTCATTTCCAAACAAGAGGCCAACACATTCCATCATTTGAATTTCATCTTGACTTGCTAAGGTCATATGAAGCTACCATCAGGTGGTCATGGTAACGCTTTGTTTTTAACAAGAAATGATACCTAATTGATAATACGAAATTAAACAGAAATCTCCCTTTTATAAGGCCACTCGTTATGTAATTAATAAGTGGCCTTATATAAGGGATGGCCTCTCTTGGAGGGGGGATAAAGTGGCATTTAAAGAGGGTGACAATTTAGTTGTATTTTACTATCCCAGTGCCTCTGAATCTGGCCTGGTATAAGGTGTGATCTTATAAGAGGGGGATTACTGAGCAGTTTGGTTGCCATCAACTGTCTTTAAATTTTTAATGTTCCGCCAGTTCTGATAAATTTCATTCTTTTGAATTATGTAACTTCCTACTGTAGTCTATAAAATATAACAAAATATCTAAAAAGAAAAAAAAAAGTTGAATAAAAATGTCCACCAATATCTTTTTTAACAAGGAACACACACCACCCATGGGAATAAAACTGTAGATGTGAATAAAATTAAACATATATTTATTGTATTGGTACTTCCAAAAAAAACAGTGTTTAAACATTAATTAACATGCTGTACACAACATACATAGATTAGCATTGATCATTTGGCTTCCGGGCAACTGGCCGGCGTGCCCATGCTTTAAGACAACACTGGCTTATATTGTTATCCTCCAATTACTTAGTAATTAATTGAGATCCATCAATGAATTATTATATAAAAACCAAAAGTTTGATCTAAAATCAGCTGTAATTGGTACTGATTAAGGTGGTACCTAACACTACAGGGAGATAACTCTTTAAAATCAGTTGACCGGAATTTATGTTCGAGATGTGTTTTCATGAATATAAAAGAGAATGGATGGATTTTTTACTTTAAAACTCGACAATTGTTGTTAATTTATGTTTTTAATATACTCCTTGTAGGAAAATATCTGGACAAAAAATCAACCAAACTCAAAACGTGGAAACGCATTCGCAGAGATTGGGTTTAAAGATTGGGAAAATGTCACCAAGAAGCTGCAAATAAAACAATTCACATTCACATAATTTCGCAGGAAAAGAAGACATATTTACAGGGGTGGATTCTGGGCGCCTAAATTTGGAAAAAAATATGAATTTTTTGCGTAAAATCGAGATTTTTCACACGAAATACCCCAAACATTTTCGCGCATGCTCCGCTCGGCGCGATTATTTTAAGTGCGCCTCCTAACTTGAAATCCTGGATGCGCCCCTGATATATGCATCACTCGGACCATTGTTTGCCTCGGTAATATTGGATCCCAAGCTACACCCGCCGTGGGGTTGTGCATAAAACATTTTTAACATTTAAACCCTCAAAATTCAAAATACCAAAGTACCTACTTGCTGCTACGTAGGCTTACGAATTGGACAAATATTACATGCGCGTCTTCGTATGAACAGCAGCTCCCTAAACGAACACCTTTTCTTACGAAATTTGGTTGACTCTCCTAATTGTCTATGTGGGGGGATGGAAACAACTTCTCATTATATTCTACACTGTCCTAGATTTGCTGACATTAGGCAGGAATTGATACTATCCATCTCAAACATCCGTGTAAATATTACCATAAACTTACTCCTTTTTGGAACAAATGAATTGACGGACGAACAGAATACGTTAATTTTCGTTCCGATGCAGAAATACATCATCAAAAGTAAAAGGTTTACACCATGAGCATATGGCTTACCATTCTTTAGTAGCGTACATCTCGCCTCAAAATTAATCATAAGTTATCACTTTTCCCTTCTTAGTACACATTATTAGTATTTCACATACTTTTATTCTATTCTTTCAAATTATTATCTTCCCTGGCCGGGGTTCCTGTGTCCACATAGCGCGACACATTCATGTCGCGTTGTCTGGATTCAGTGACCTTGACTCGGGAGGATGTCCGCTTATTATAAATTACCAGCAATATTATTATATAAATAGTTATAGATTTTATAAAGAGCATGCTATAATAGTCATGATTATAATATGTATGTTTATTTTAGGAGACAGATTTATAAAAGCATAATTGCTTGTTTCTGAATCCTGTATGTAATTACTATGTTTGATGTACTGTATTGTCTGATTATTTTCGAAATAAAATTGTTTAAATTAAAACATTTTTATTTAAATATTTGAAGTCAACAAGGGATGTAACTCCTCCAATATAAAATATCTGATCATAAACTACCGTTACGATATACGGATTTTTCGATTCAGCATCCCGATATCTAGGGATCCCAACGCTCCCTTTAATAACTCATGATAACTGAATCTCCAACATTCTGGGGTCGTCGTGGTTGGATTTACAACTACCTATGCAATCAGTGCCTTTCATCACTATATATACAAAGTTGTGAGTTCGAATCACGCTCATTGTGAGGTCTGTACTCGAGACAACTTTATGCGATAAGTTTATAGACAATAGACAATAGACAATATTTTATTTGCACGAACACATTTACAATAAATGGCTATGGCATAAACTGAAACAATACAGAATAACAGACTCATGGAATGACAGTGGTATTTAGTGCTATATTTTAAAATAGCCACAGTTTCTAAATGGCCTTTCTCGTTAAGAAACAATAACTTTAAAAAAAATAATTTTAAGAGTGACAGACAAACTACTATTAAAAAGTAAAGACACGTGTCGTATTAATGAAATATTCGAGTGAACTATTTTAATGTTAACTTTTTGTAAGAATGTATTTATTAAAGATATATAATAATGTGGACAAGTTGAAAAGAAAGTATATTCGTTCTCAACTTCTCCTGTATCACATGACAAGCAGACACGATTCTGTCTCTCTATATTTGAGTAACAACCTTTTTCAATGGCTAGAGAATGAGCACTAAGCCGAAATTTGCTCAGCAAAGATATGTCTGATTTTAATTTACAGATATCAATATATGGGGGCCTTTCACCACTTCTATGAATTTCTCGGAAAAACTTCAACTTTTCACACACTTTATTCAAGCTATTCATATTCTGTTTAGCGGCCTGATCTTGAATCCTTTGTTGAATGCTATTACATCAGTGTCAGCGACTTGCGACACTTGCGGCAGTTCGGTGGTTTTCTGCGGGTACTCCGGTTTCCTCCACCAATAAAACTAACCTCCATGATATAATTGAAATATTGATGAATGTGGCATTAAATGCCAAAAACCAGCCCCTGTCAAAATTCCTTTTATTGATATATCATAAGTTAGGGACCGACCATTTAACT
>MJUT01049158.1:316805-330599 GCA_002080005.1 Gigantidas platifrons | reverse complement strand
GTAGAATAGGCACCAGGTTTCTCCGTCCTAGAGGCACTAGTCCTCTAAAAGGGGTCAACCCCGGGGTATAGAAATGGACCGATAGCTTCTTCGGCTTGAAGGGGCATCCGTCGGTTGTGCGGGATGTATAAATTGACAACCAACCCATCCTTCGGATGAGACGTAAATAAAACTGAGGTCCCGTGTTGAGAGATTGCCACCCTCTTCGCACGTTAAAGAACCCAGTGTAACAGCTCATTATGAGCATTATGCTCACGATGAGTGGTCCATAGGAGACCTGTTGCATTTGCAAAATTCTCCGTCCCTATCCATCACATTTCCTTGTTTCGAGTCCCGTGGCGTTTAAATTATTCTCGTCCTGAATATAGCTGAAAAATTGCTCGCTGGATGTTAAACATCAATCAATCAATCAATAAAAATAATCCAATGTTCGAACAATAGTGTGACGTCAGAGAAATGTATTATGTAATAGTTGCCAACTGAGATCGAGGTGTTCAAGCTAGATGAACACCTGAGCCAGTGCACATTGTGCGCCGAGACCGCGTAGCGGTCGAGGTGCTCAAAGCACGGGCGAGGGTGTTTTTTTGTTGTTGTAATTGTTTATTTTAAAAATAGAAAAAGTGTTACATACAAATGAATTTCAATACATATAATGCACAGACAATTATATATATAAACGATATTTTGTTTTCATACAAACAGTTTTAAATACAAGAACAAAGACAATAATATCCAAAGATAATCAGCCATTCATTGCGGCATCAATATTAAGCCATTTTTGATTAATTTGCTCTGTCTGTTTTGGGGAAATGTAAAAAAGTGGAATTTTTCTCTATTGTAATATAATATTTTAGGTATTGAAGACCTCCGTGTAAGTGTGGACTTTCCCCCTTGCATCTGCACTTGTATATATAACATTTTAAAATTAACAAGATATTATTCACTGTATTTTGGTTCTCAATGTCACTCTCAGATATTCCAAGAGTTATCTCCCCTAGCTGTTAAGGGCAGAGCAATACCACAAATCATTAAAAAGTTTTTAACAACAAACCAAAAATGTTTAACTAAATTACAATTCCAAAATAAATGTAACAAGTTTTCCTTAGTTTCCATACAAAAAGTACATAATTCTGTTTCTTTAAGCCCACATTTATATAGGAATGGATTGACAGGTAAAATTCTATGCAATAGTTTAAACTGAAAGTTTTGTAAATTTGTATCTTTAGTTATACAAAATGACAGTGAAAAAATATCTTGCCAATCTTCTATAGACGTTTCTAAATCATTTTCCCATTTTTTGTGACAATTTATAGGTTCTTTCTGAACTCTCAGAATAAATAATTTATAGAAATATTTACAAGGTTTGTTTTCTGCTTTTATTTTATCAACTATTTCATTGCATATTCTGTCAAGTTTTATATTTTCCTCTAGAATAAGTTGCTTCCAATTATTTGGAATTGCACTAATAATACCATAGTATTCTACAAAATTAATATTAACATTATAAGTATCCACAAATTCATTAAATGTGTATAGTTTTTTTATTATCTGGTGATATTAAATCATTAATGAAAAAGATACCATTTTCACATAGTTGACTATGGAAGCACATATTTCCATTTATCTTTATAAATGGGTTGAACAATATGGATTGACTCAATACATCATTTTTATCACAAATATCACAAATATCACTATCCATAGATTTGAGTTCTGAAAAATTACAAAATACATCATTCCAGAATGGATTTAATTTCCCTGCCAGTACTTCCAAACCCTTTTTATTTAAATATAGAATATTATCCCCTCCCCATCGTTGTATTGAACTAAGAAGTAAAGTCTTCCAAGGTGAGAAATTCAGTGGGTCTAATAGTTTATTGATCCAAGACATTTTCAATGCACAGCAAAAAGATTTAATATGCGGCATTTTTAATCCTCCTTCTTCATATCCATTAATCATAACAGTACGTTTAATTTTATCATTCTTCCCATTCCACAGAAAATTTTAAAAAAAAACGTCCTGTATTTCTTTTATTACTCATTCCGGAGGATTTGGAAGTACTGTAAGGCTTTGTATCAAAATTGGGAGTGCCAGAGTCTTTATAACAGTTATCCTTCCAATATAAGTAAGTTCTCTATAGCACCATGTGTTCAGTAAACCCTTTATACTTTTTATTTTCTCTGTAAAATTTATAAGAGTTTTATCTTTTTGCAACAAGTCGAAATGAATACTTAGCAATTTAAATTTTCCCGAAAAGTTCCAGGATAGATTTAATTCTGGCAATAATTTATCTGAACATCCTTTTCTTGAGCCAATCCATATAGCTTCTGTTTTGTCAATATTAATTCTTAATCCAGCACATTCCGTAAATTTGTGAAAAAGTTTTATAGAATTGTCTAAAGATTGTGGGTCATCCTCCAGAACTAAAGATGAATCATCTGCATACTGACTTAATAAAAATTCTGAGTCATTTATTTTAACTCCATTTATGTTTGGATCATTTTTTATAGCAGAGCTTAAAAGCTCTAAAATTAAAATAAATAAATAAGGTGATAAAGGATCCCCTTGGCGCACTCCCCGCTCCAAGGTGAAGAACCTGGACATATGTCCATTGTTTAAAACAGAACTACTTATATCGCAGTAAAAGGTTTTAATCCATTTTTGAAAAACTGGTCCAAAACCATAAAATTCAAGTGCACTTTCAATGAATGACCACTCAATAGTATCAAATGCTTTTTCAAAGTCAACTAACAGTAAAATACCTGGAATGTCCTCCTCCTCCTTAGTGAATACTTAGCCAGATATAAACAAACAAGGAAAAACCTGCACAGATATATAGATTAATGTCGCTTCATCTACCAGTGTACATCAATTTCTATGGACACAAATTAATCAGTACTAACAATTTGATAGTTCGTCCAGTTTTGAGTGAGTGATTGTTATTTAACACCAAGTAAGCAATTTTTCAGCTATATCATGGTGAGAGAAAGTTACATTTCTATGAGATGATGATGAGATCCATGCTCTTAGTTGGATTTTTATAATGCTAGCCAAGTATATAAGCCACACCACTCAAACCGGGTGGCTCAATGAGTTAGGTCATTGGATCTAACAGTTCATACAAGCCTATCACCAATATGGCGTGGGATCGTGCCCAGCTTTGTAAATTACAAAAAAGGGTGCACTCGACTCGCAGCCGCAAGTGATAAAGTTTACCAGTTACTTGCACAGGGTCGGTGGTTCTCTCCGGATACCTCCACCACTAAAACTTGATATAGCTGAAATACTGCTGAAAGTGGCGTTAAATACCAAAAATCAAAATCACATTATTCTGATTCTGAGCCAACAAATCTTTGCTCTTACTCTTTAACACTGCATACTTAGCAGAGAAGCAGTAAATACTAATTCTAGCCGGTCAGGTCAGATCATAATCTTTTGGTTTGTCCTGACTGGCACTCAAACCCGTGATCTATCACACTCGACGTTAGCATGCTAAACATTACGACAACGATGTGGTTTTGTTTGATTGTACAATTAATCTTACAAAAATGTTATATTTCAATAACATCAGGAATCGAGATTAAAGGTAAGTTGATGATGTTGTATAATTGTTGTTAGATGTTTTATAACCACAAATTTTATTTTCTGTCTCAGTGTTAGTTCAACACACTTACAAAAGTTGTTAACAGCTGACCGGGACCAAAGGTCCATGTGAGATATTGTCATCACTTTGTGTCCGTGTCTTCATTGGTCTTTGTTAACTTTCTTCTTACAGGAAACGGAACTACAGTTGTTACTTTGATCATCTTTAACATTTATATCATTGCCATTCCATTTCAGGGTTCGTCGTGGTAATGATCGTATGGTAGTTGGATTTACAACTACCTGTGCAATCAGTGCATATCATCACTAAAGTTGTGAGTTCGAACCCCGTTCATGGTGAGGTGTACTCGATACAACATTATGTGATAAAGTTTGTCAGTGACTTGCGTCAGGTCGGTGGTTCCCTCCACCAATAAATCTGACCGCCACAATATAATTGAAATATTGTTGAAAGTGGCATTAAACACCATAGCTATGGGAGGTATTATCATCACTTTGTGCCGTATCTCCGTCAGCATCGTTACTTTGATGATCTTTAACATTTATACGATTCCTATTCTATTTCAGTTCAAAATGGCTGCCAAGCCATTATGCTTTCTGATTGACTGAATATATGTTCCTTTCGGTATGCTTCCTGGCATATTTTTGTGTTTATGTTGTTTAAATTAACATGGGGGAAAACCCAATTTAAATCACTTTGATGCCATATTTCCTGTTCATTTTGTTGTGGTAGTGTAGATATAAATACTTTGTAGTTGGTTGGTAGTGAACTATTTTAAAACAAAATGTCAAAAATCTACTTTCTGAAAGTCATGATAAAAACAGTACTCTAATTTTGAACTTAGGGGCCATCATGACCGTGATAGTATGGTAGTTGGATTTACAACTACCTATGCAATCAGTGCATAATACCACTGATGTTGTGAATTCAAATCTCGATCAGGGCGAGGTGTACAACATTATGTGATAAAGTTTGTCAGTGACTTGTATATTATTGATACCATATAGAAATTAATAAAAATTACTTTCAGACATTTTTTGTTGGGTTCAAAATAATATTTGCATAAAGTTTAGACATAATTTAGACATGATGTGGCCACTGACAACTTTTAAACAGACCTTTCACATCCTAGTAAATGTATTTTTAGCGACTATCAATTATCAGTTTTTCTTTATTTATTGTTCTGCTAACCACAGATATGTCCATTGTAAGGTTAGATATATAATAATACCAAAATGAATGATTATTTCTTAAAATTCTGGATGATACAAATTTGTATTCAGTTTCCATTTTCCTTGTTTATTTTTAACATATGGCTGAATGGCAGGGATATAAAAAAATTGTTAAGTCTTGAAAATTTCATATTTGTACATGTATATACCGTTTAGTAAAGAATTGCAACACACAAAGTAAGTTACTTTGACTTTCAGAATTCACATTTTATCCATAAGTAAACTCATTTTCAAGTTTTAAATGCTGGTACGTACCTATACAACGGCTTTATAAAAAGTAACTTCATACAGGTAGACATGATTCGGGGAATAAGAGAACTTCTAAGGGTAGACGATTTGTAAATTTGTCTTTTTGATCTTTGAGGGTGTTATGGTAGATTACCAAACGAAGAAAAAAAATACTAGACGACAGTTAAGCAAAATTTCAACAGTTTGGTCTCAGCAGGTGGTTTTGTCTTTGCTATGCGTACAATACCACCCGTTACTAAGAAAAACTCTGTCGGAACAGGTGGTATTTTCTGGTGTTCTGCAAACTTCACTCTCAGCAGGTGGTATTGTCGTTGTTATGCATACAATACCACCCATTGCTAAAGAAGGCAGAGTTTACTAAAATTATTGAAAAATACCACATGGCTCTAGAACAATGAATTTAATTGATTAGCCAAGAAATTTGCATAAAGTATAATAATACCTTCTATAAAACAACAAACATGTGATGTTATGCATAACTGACGTCACATTGACAGATCTTCAATACCATCGTTGATCTGTTTTGCTAAAAATGGACATCTAATCACATATCAGGCTTCGCCTTGATGCAATATTACTCTGAGAAATCCATGTTGCTAAACAAATCAACAATAGTACAGTAAAGTCTATGGTCACCTCTATTAAGCAGTCACCTGTAATAAAAGGTCACCTTTTTCTGGTCCTGTCATAGTAAATTTCATATGAATTGAACCTCTTTAAAAAGGTTCTTATATTGAAAGACCAATTTTTCGTTGTCCTAAAGGTGACCACTTAATACAGGTTTGACTGTTTATATTTATAATTATTTCTTGGGAATATGGACAATTACCTGTTATTAAAAGAACAAGATTACACAGTTTTTGAAACTCTGATTTCATTACTAAAATGCTAGTATTTGGATTGGACTAACAATTTATTTTAGCACTACAAAAAATGTACAGTACACGAAACTTGTTTTTAAAATAATACTCTTTCTTTCTCTATTATAGGTCTTGTCAAGGACGACAATCCATATGAAAGATTTGAAAATGCCTAGATGACAAGAGAAGACATAGTTACCTACTAACAATAGTCATAACAAACAGAAAATAAAAAATATAAACAATATATACATCAGTTAATAAGTAATTAATAGACAGGATAAGGTTTTTAACTCATAGAATTGTCAATTCCACCACGTATTTGATTGTTACACATCATACTGGGTATTTAATGCACTCACGACATTATCGAACTGATAGATGTTGTAATTTGCTCACAAATATATAACATTTGATTTTAATGATTTACAGATGTACAATAGACAGACCATTTGCACATTTCTGACTCTGATTAAAAAATTATACATTTTGCAAGAGTTATTTCCCTTTAAGGCGGGCATATAGGTCTCCTTTCATACAAACTTCAATGAAAATAACTTATATTTTTCTCCAGAATCATTTCAAAATTTTAATATTAAGTAACAACTTGGAAAATTTTCTATTTGCTATTTAATTAGCCCTGAGTTTTATTTCAATATTCAAATATCTACAAACTGAGAAAATTATACTAAAATGTGTTGTCCTTTCAATTGCTGTTGCTAATATACCAGTACTATTTTTCCCGTCATAAGGGGAAATAACTCGTGAAAAAAGGCATAATTTTAGAATCAAATCGGGAATGTGCGAACGGTCTATTCAACACACATTTACATGTGTACGTTAAAGACTTACATTTAATCAGACAACCATCATTTTAATATGTTGAAATATTAGAGAGAGAAAAAACATGTTTGGAAGAATTCGTGTTCATATTATCAGAGTGAATTATTTTTGAATTTAATACAAATAAAAGTTGTGAAGTACAAGTATTGTCTTTAAGAAGTGTTTATTTTGTGTGTAAGACAGGGAACGTTGAGGAGTACGTTTTTGTACATGTAGTGAATATGTTATATTGTTATATATTGTGATGTATTGTATTATTACTATTTATTGTTGGAGAGTTTATTAACAAAGCATCCAGTGAACACATCTGTAATCAAGAATTTATTAACAAAGCATCCACAAGATTAAGATCAGTCTATATTATTGTTTTAATACTGCAATGCTGACATTGAAGTAAACGTGTCTGGTCTGTGAACAAGAATTTTTTATTCATCTTTCAACCAAGAGTTTTATTTTGTATCAACCAATCAAATCAACAGTTGGACATTTTTTATCTTAAACTGTAATAGTCGGAAGTAACATTTTGGTTAAATATTGGTCATGACGTAATCTGTATAACTTGAATGCTTTGCTTATTCACAGTAAAATTGTTCGTCCCCATAGAATTGAATTTTAAAAAATTGCTTGAAAGTCTTGCTTTAGACAAATTCAAAGGTCCCACAAAAAGCAGTGTTTTGAAGATTCTTCAGTGAGGAGTGAATGTGCAGTTTTAAGTGGAATAGTAAACAAGGGATAATGTGCACTGCCTATACAACATAGTATACTTGATATACTAGCCTAAGGTTGTGAATCCTTTTTTTTTTTTTTTAAGCATTTATTACAGTATGAGTGGTTAAATATTTTGCCACAAAAATGTTGAGAAAAACAAACGTTGAGACAAAATTTTGTTAATTAGAAAAAAAAACTTACATGGTGCTTGAAGAGAATATTTGATGTGTACATAGTGTACATTTTATTTTTTTATGTTTAATATGTCCAAGATTTTCAGATGAAGCCTATTTTTTCAGTAGCAGACTTATTTTTGTAATATTTGATGTAAAATATTTTTGCATTGAGGCCAAAATAGAAATTAAGTTTGTTTCACCTCCCCCTGCCTGGTCTGAAAAAAGCCCTGTCCAATTTTTTTTTAGTACTCTTTTTAAAGAGAAATGTTTTTTTGATGATTTCCAGGGGGAAATCACATTGTTCCTGTTTCTTGAATCTGAAAAAAAATTCTCCTACCTGCCTGGTCTGTTCTGAAAATCGGAATCAGGGAGGGGAAGCAAATTTTTTTTATTTGTGGCCCGATTCAAGAAAATATAACTAGTTTTGCATTGATTGCAGAAATATATGTACATAGCTATATTTTACTGTTAATTCATATAGAACATTTCAGTACAAAATGTATATATAAAGAAATACCATTCCATTACTCTTACACATGGCTTAGTAAACTTTGCTATTTAACACATATTCCTGTCTTGTAAAATTCATTACATATAAAAGATGAAAATTTGAGAACCCTTTATAGATAGTGATGACATGTATAAAGAAAAAAATTTAACGGCAGCAGTTTATTTAATGTTGCCCTCTATCTATAACAGACCTTACCATCAGAAAACTTTTGAGTACCAGTTTGTACTTGTACTCAAAAAAACATCCAATAACAACACTGTATTATTTAAATACTTTGTTCTGATTGGACAATTTTGGGGTACCAGAACAAAAAATTGTACTCTAAGTTTTATGACAGTAAGCACATATTTTAAAATATATAGGCAGTTTTTTTTCTTGCCCACAGTTTCTAGATTTTTTTTTTAAATTTCATCATTTTGCTTCCAAATCAAAGAGCAGTTTTGTTTTAGTGAAGGCCATAGATTCTGTTTGTTGTTATTGACTACTGTAACTATCAACATGTTTAAGACTACTTTTATAGTAGTCTGCCTTTTATAAGGCTATCCTTATCAGGCCTGATTTAATATTTGCACTAATATAGTAATAGACTACTAAACTGTCCCCTGAAGAGAGGTCATCTCTCTTTTAAGGCCATTTTTTTCATTGCAGAAGTGGAGATTTTATAAGATGAGAATTAATGTATTAGCACAGTGATGATTTTTTTTTCTTCAATTATTTCTTTATCTGACCAGCATCGTCCCTGATTAGTACATTATGTAGGTTAGAAAATGCTTCTGTGATTAATATAATATAGTGCAATGTTTGTAAATTGATAAAAAATAAAAATCAGTTTTTGTTTGTACATTTATTTTAATTGTTATTTTTAACTATAAACAAAACACAAAAAGCCAGAGATTGTGTGTTAACTTCATACTAAAGATAGCCCAGAGGTTTCTATAGTAATATAACTCGTTTGTAATGATGATAAATTTGTACCACTCATTTTGACAGTAGACAGTTAGTTCACTGTACTATATGGTATACTGATATTACTAAAGGGTCGTGATTAACTTATCAATATCACTGATTATTATCGTATAAAATTATTGTTTGTTTCCTATGTTCGAACAACCATCGTCGGTAACCCACTGTTGATTACTCGTGGATCAAACCTGTTCAGGCCCTTTGGTTTTATTGCTCCCAAAATTTTAAATTAATTGGTTATTATAATGAAGGTTTAATATTCCAGAAACGCACCGTTGGGCACTATATTTGATATCTACGTTTTTTATTGTGCGAAAACTCGTGGATCAAGTTTTTCTGTAATTTATGCATAGTTAGTAGTTTCTGTAACAACATAAAATCACTCAGATTTTGAAAGATATGATTAAACAAATTTATATAGCAATAGGATTTTGTAAAGCAACCAATGGAATAGGCTCATGAATTATTCATAACTATACAACTACCTGTGCAATCAGTGCCTATCGCCACTCAAGGTGTGAGTTCGAACCTCGTTCATTGCGAGCTGTACTCAATACATTATGTGATAAAGTTTGGCAGTGACTTCTGACAGGTCGGTGGTTTTCTCCATGTACTCCGGTTTCCTCTACTAACAAAACTGACGGCCATGATATAACTGAAATATTGTTGAAAGTGGCGTTAAACACCATAAATCTAAACTAAGCCTATTCCTAACTACAAATGTTTTAAAATTAATTAACCAACCACTGATGAAGGAGTGATCATAATCAACCATGGTTTACTGACGATGTAGAAAACAAATTAATTTATACATGTTTTCTCTGGTCATTAAATTGTGTATCATTTTATGCTGTTTTGATTTATAAATAAATATTAGAAATTTTATGAATTTATCGTATTTTGAAAATTGTTTACAAAAACAAATTAAATTTTTTTTAAATACACATTTTTGTACTATTTTTTTTGTTGACTCGCTCTAATTAAAATTTATAGATGTTTGTTGCATCTTTTTTTTTTTTTTTTTATGAAAGCACTCTAACATCTAATGACAACCGGTATGGGATCATATTGTAGCCAGACTAAACAGCGATGAGCATGCCAGTGTTAACATGGACCACATGATGAGAACTGTTGTTTGATTGGTCAATATATTCAACTGTCTTGTGAATGATTGGTTAATTGAATTGATTATTGCTTAATGTTCAGTGAGCAGTATTTCAGCTACTTATATATTCAGGACGATGTGAATAACTGGACTGGTCAAAGATGAATGTATGGTTACAGAATGTCTTTAGATGTAACGGTATCAGATCGTTTTGAACTACATTTGTATATGTTAATTGGGCCTTTTTTCTCCAGAGGGTAATTCTGTGGCAGTTTTTTCCCCACTTGTGGTGATGTAAACTGCCTGTCTGAAGTCAGGACCTGAATTTTTATCTGACTTATGTCATAGTCTCTTTTGTGTTCAGTGAATTGAGGTGGTTGTTGATATTGGTGGAATTGTAGACCAATGTCGAAAGATACAGAAAATGTCTGCTTAATACATTAACAGTGAGGGTCGATCAGGAACCAAACAGGATTTTAATTTTCCCATTGTAAACTTTCCATTTATATGTGTAGTAATTTTCTAGCAGCACCTGCACATGAAGTATATCTCTCTCTCAATTGTGCTTCCTATCACGATTTCTACCAAAGGTTCCTAGTGATGAAGTTGAAGTCATCACTTCAAAAGTTTTAATTGCTATATATCATGACTTGTTATATCATGGCAGTCAGTTTTATTGATGGAGGAAACTCGACTATCCGGAGATAACCACCGACCTGCCGTAATTAGTCAATGACAAACTTTATCACATAATGTTGTATTGAGTACACCTCGCCTGAGCACGATTCAAACCCCCTTTAGTGGTTATAGGCACTGATTGCATAGGTAGTTGTAAATCCAACTACCATACGATCACGACGGCCACTTTTAAAAAAGGGTGTTGTAGTCTTAAATGAAATTTCAAGAATTAAATATGAATTTGTAAGAGTTTATTGATTGATGTGTAAACTCAGGCTATCATTCTCAAACTTTATATTAAATGCTTTGGACTTTATTCAGTTTTGTGAGTAATGCTGCAGAGTTTAGACAGAGATAAACTACTACAGTGAGTGAGTGATTGTTGTTTAACACCAACTCAGCAATTTTTCAGCTATATCATGGCGAGAACAAATTAATTTTCAATAAAATGATGATGAGGTCTGCTTTGTACTAGACCAACGCACTTAGTTGGATTTTCATAGTGCTAGCTCACTGAAACAACAGTCCGCGGATAGACATGTTGCCATACTCAGATACATTATCCTGATTTTGAGCCAACCCGTCTTTGCTCTCTCTCTTTTATGCTGCACACTTAGCAGAGAAACAACAAATACCAATTTTATAGTCTCTGGTATGACCCGATCAGGGCTTGAACCCACGAACTATCGCACTCGAGGCGACCATGCTAATTACACCACTGTATAAACTCCTCCAGAATCGTATTTAATCCTACATGTATAATAATAGAATACACATCAGTGATTTGGAAGCATTATATTTATATCATACAATTTACACTTATACTCAGAGTACAATATACATGTACTATAAACTAAAATGTTATATATAAATAATATTTATTAATAACTCTTTCTAATGTGACTGACAGCAAAAGAAGAGCTATAATAAAGGGCAACAACTCTTTCTAATGTGACTGACAACAAAAAATACCTATAATAAAGGGAAATAACTCTTTCTAAGATATTCCAATCTAACTACTACATTGATAAGCAAATCCTCATGCTTTAAAAAAATTAATATACAGAATATTCATTAAAAAATTTCCATGCATCATAGCAAAGATCGTTGAGTCATCTTTTGTATTAAAAACATAATTTTTTGCATAATAAATTGTTTGATGGTGTTTAAACGCTACTTTCAACAATATTTCAGTTAGGTCCAAAAAAAAATTAAAAAATGTGTGTTTATGGTCACCCGACCGACCTTATTTTTCAGCCGCCGACCCTAACCTTTTTAATCGGCAATTATTCCACCCTAATTTTTGCTAGCGACCCTATAAATTTTTACACAGAATTCAGACAACCATTTTTGTTGTTTAATCAGCAGCAATGTTTTATTTATTCAACCGCTAGCTTTTTGTCGAAATTGAGAGCAAAGAAAGTAGAAAAACTGCATAACTCGTCATAAAACAGCTTCAACAAATGACGGCTTACCGGAAATTTCGAAAATGAAATACCGGAAACGGGAACGACTATTTCCGGTTTTGCCGATAGTAAAAAAAAAAAAAAAATTCAATGCCGACCGACCGACCCTAGATTTTTTTTGACATGTGACCATAAACACACATATTTGTTTTTGGGCCTTATATCCTGCCGCTCAGTTTTATTGGTGGAGGAAACCGGAGGACCCGGAAAAAACCACTGACCTGTTGCAAGTCACTGACAAACTCTATCACATAATGTTGTACACCTCGCCCTGATCGAGATTCGAACTCACAATATCAGTGGTGATAGGCACGGATTGTATAGCTAGTTGTAAATCCAACTATCATATGATCACGGCCACGATGACCCCCTGCATAATAAAGTTCCTTGACCTTGGAGATACAAAATTCAATAAAAGAACCGCCTAGCGCATTCATGCGCGACGTATCCCCTCGCACTTGCATAATATTTAGTTCTATATAGTTATAGAAAGCAGCCTTGCAGTCTTAATGTATAACATGCTTACAAGCCACATGCAAACAATTATTCAAATCTATCCATGTTTACTAAAGTTATCGCGTAAACAAGACACAATTCTCAAAATTGGTGCCTTTTTAACCAAAAAATAAAATTTTCTCCCAAAACCCTTGCTTCAAATATTTCCATGTTAGAACCCATCCAAGATAATGATATTTACAAGCCACATGCAAAACATTATTCAAATCTATCCATGTTTACTAAAGTTATCACGTAAACAAGATACAATTCTCAAAATTGGGTGATTTTTCAACCAAAAACTAAGATTTTCCCCCAAAACCCTTGCTTCAAATATTTCCATGTTAGAACCCATCCAAGATAATGATAATTATAAGTCACATGCAACAAATTATTCAAATCTATCTATGTTTACTCGAGTTATCGCATAAACAAGAAAGTGTGACGGACAGACAGACGGCCGCTATTACTATATCCCCTCACCGCTATTGCGGGGGGATAAAAACCAAACTAAATCTGTAACATATCAATACGAAGCTTGATTTTAAGTCTAAAATTGAGATAATACTCTTGAAGTCATTAAATAAATAAAAATTTGGTGTATAATTTCAGGAAGAAAACTAGAAAATTGAATGCCCCCGTCTCAACCTTATCCACCTCAACCCCCTCCCCTCACCCCAATTCCAATTTACTACCTTAACTTTTGGCTTGGTTCTGAGGAATGTGTAGGGGTATAATGCAAAGAAAACGTCTTGAAGAGCCAAAATGGATTTTCAATATAACTTAATTTGAAGGAATGGTATATTATTCATCGGGTATGATGTAGAAAATTTATGTATAGACTTTAAAAGGGGTTTGTGTCTGTAAGACATATACAATGCCCCCGCGGTTATAATTGCAAAA
>MJUT01049158.1:304514-316522 GCA_002080005.1 Gigantidas platifrons | reverse complement strand
CATGGGCAGGTTTAACTGTAAAGGTGACCTTTTAATACAGGTGACCGCATGGGCAGGTTTAACTGTAAAGGTGACCTTTTAATACAGGTGACCACATGGGCAGGTTTAACTGTAAAGGTGACCTTTTAATACAAAAAGTCAAAATCCATAAAATATGCACACTTTCAGTGTAAGTACTAACTGTCTACAAAATATAAAAGGTCTAGCTCAAAAACTGTAGGAGGAGTTAGCCGGACAAACCATATATCCTATATGGGGGCATAAATGAAAAGTCCAACTACCTGTCATTTTGAGAATATTTGATGAAAATCAAAATCATGAGGACATGCACACCTCCATGATGTGTATAAACATCCTACAAAATATTAAAGCTGTAGCTCCAAAACTGTAGGAGGAGATAGCTGGACAAACCATGTATTTATATCCGGAAGGACGAACAAAATGACTAAGTCCAACTACCTGTCATTTTGAGAATATTTGATGAAAATCAAAATCCTGTGCACATGCACCATTATGTGTATAAACATCCTACAAAATATTAAAGCTGTAGCTCCAAAACTGTAGGAGGAGTTAGAGGGACAAACTATGCATACTATAGTGTGACGAACGGAAGGACAGACGGACAGGGGTAAAACAATATTCCCCCCGACCAATAGTCGCGGGGGCATAAAAAGAGGTTCAATTCATATGAAACTGTTTATGACAGGATAAGAAAAAGGTGACCTTTTAATACAGGTGACCACATGGGCAGGTTTAACTGTAAAGGTGACCTTTTAATACAGGTGACCGCATGGGCAGGTTTAACTGTAATGGTGACCTTTTAATACAGGTGACCACATGGGCAGGTTTAACTGTAATGGTGACCTCTTAATACAGGTGACCGCATGGGCAGGTTTAACTGTAAAGGTGACCTTTTAATACAGGTGACCACATGGGCAGGTTTAACTGTAATGGTGACCTTTTAATACAGGTGACCACATGGGCAGGTTTAACTGTAATGGTGACCTTTTAATACAGGTGACCGCATGGGCAGGTTTAACTGTAAAGGTGACCTTTTAATACAGGTGACCACATGGGCAGGTTTAACTGTAATATAATCTCTTTCCCACATTGTGACTTTATTTAAAGTTTGGTTTATACAGGATGCTGGCTTAGACAGTTTCACTGTATAATTTATAATTAATTGTCAAGAAAGGCCACCCCTATTATAGGGCCACTTTTTGTTGTAGGAGTGTTCTTATTATAAAAGAGGGACTACAGTAATAATCTGTTTGATGTGAAAAGTAAAGGGCTATTCACAGGTGGCCACTTAATACAACATTAGATAGGGTTTGGGTTAATGGTGTTTAATGCCACTTTCAACAATATTTCAGCTATATCGTGGTGGTCAGTTTTATTGGTAGAGGAAACTGGAGTGCCCGGAGAAAACCATCGACCTGTTGCAAGTCACTGACAAACTTTATCACATAATGTTCATTGTTGTATCGAGAACATCTAGCCACTGATTGCACAGGTAGTTGTAAATCTAATTACCATACGATCACGGCCACCACACCCCCTACAAAATTAGATAAAGGGGGGGGGGGGGTTTGGATACAGGTCAATTTCATTACAAACAACACACCTTTGTGGAAAAACACTAATACAAATGAGACAAGACATTTATCAAAACTGGGATTTAACCATATCTTACAAATTGTAACTTAGACAAGCTTCTACACTTTTTTGTGGTCTACAGATTATACAACATAAATATTTTATCTTGAAGCAGAGTTTCTTAGAACATTCTCACTTTACACTCCATACATGTATAAAAAGTCATTGCTTAAAGTACGAGTCTGTTATCAAGATTTCTGTCAGGGTTGTATGAACAATCAGTATACATTCCAGACCAAGTCACATTGTTCTCTCCATCTATTTGTAGATAATCTCAAGCCATTCTATCTGTAATTATAACATACTGATTATAATTAAGATGTGACATCAAGTTCAACGGTCATCATAATAATCTGACACAAAGTTCAAGGCTCATCATAATGTGAGTCATGACACAAAGTTCAAGGGTCATTATAATAATGTCACACAAAGTGCATGGGTCATTATAATGTGACACAAATTTCAAGGGTCATTATAAGTGTCACACAAAGCTCAAGGGTCATCATAATAATGTGACACAAATTTCAAGGGTCATTATAAGTGTCACACAAAGCTCAAGGGTCATCATAATAATGTGACACAAAGTTCAAGGGTCACTATAATAATGTGACACAAAGTTCAAGGGTCATCATAATAATGTGATACAAAGTTTAAGGGTCATCATAATACGTAATGTGACACAAAGTTCAAGGGTCATTATAATAATGTGATACAAAATTCAAGGGTCATCATAATAATGTGACACAAAGTTCAAGGGTCATTATAATAATGTGAAACAAAGCTCAAGGGTCGTTATAATAATGTGACACATCTTTTCAAGCTGTTTTTCAATGTCAATTGATAAAATATTTTATTTGATCTTTATATTTTTCACAAGAGCCTTGTAGTTGTTTGCATTTGTTGAGCAACAGAGCCTGATTCAATGCTACTTTGCACCCTTGACAGCTCAGAATTTTTTTGTGCGGTTTGGTAAATTATGTTGTATGCATATATGATTATGAAGCAATCAGCAATTACATATACCTGCTGAACTACTCAAAATCCAATTATGCCCTGAACTTCAATCAAAAATTATTTTAGGAGAAATGTGATAATTCTATTTGTTATATTGGTGGAATTTTTTACCATCACTGTTCTTTCTTTTCTTAATAATTAAGCAGAGTTCTTGAAAAAAAATTTGTGCTGTCAGACATTCGGACTGACAACTAATGGAACTTTGTCAGTCCGAACCAAAATCTGTCAGTCCGAACTTTTTTCTCATGTCCATACAGAAATGCCTTTATTTAACTTTAACTTTATTCAACAATAACTTTTCAGTAATTTATAATAGCAATATGTGTGTTTGTGTAAATATTATGTGTATGAATACATCAGAATGTCACTAACTAGTTGAATTCATACTCAATTTCAAATTCAGTTATACATGTAGCTCTTAATGTTTCTTCTTCACTCATTTCACACTCTGAATCACTACTCATTTCACTTGCTACAGTTTTTATTTTCTCTCTACTTTTATCCTCCTCATCATTCTCACTTTCTCTTTCCAATTCATTCTCAATTTTTATTTTCTCTCACGTTCTATTTATTTCATCACTCTCTCTATCAATGCCTTCCTCATTCTCTAGCTGTGTATCACTCTCTACTGAGTTCTGATTTTCTTCATTCCCTTTCGCATCGTAGCCAAGGTGTTTTGTCAAGCCAGTGTTGTTAAAACTGACGCTCTCGATTAATTTCATATTGTTTTTTACTATCTTTAGTTCCGATTATGTCTTCTCTTTTTCGTTTGCCAGGCTTTGCACCTGCACTAAATGTAATCGGCCACCTGGTCGTCATACTTTCAAAAATAAGAAAAATGGAAGTAATAGATAACTTCCGGATGCGTAATATGCGAAACGGTTAGGATATGGAAATGAATCAAATACCGGAAATGTCGGCCTAGAATACCGGCGGATGTTTTGCCGGTCCAGTGGGCCGACAGAGATGTGGAATATGTCGGACATGCGGATTTTTTGTCGGCCAAACCGATAAAACCGACAAATTTCAAGAACTCTGATTAAGATAAACGTTAGAGAATACCGAAGGGGCAATAAAAAATGGACAATCCAGAGAAACTGTAAATAAACGTTAGAGAATACCAAAGGGGCAATAAAAAATGGACAATCCAGAGAAACTGTAAATAAACATTAGAGAATACCAAAGGGGCAATAAAAAATGGACAATCCAGAGAAACTGTAAATAAACATTAGAGAATACCGAAGGGGCAATCAAAAATGTACAATCCAGAGAAACTGTAAATAAACATTAGAGAATACCAAAGGGGCAATAAAAAATGGACAATCCAGAGAAACTGTAAATAAACGTTAGAGAATAACAAAGGGGCAATAAAATATGGACAATCCAGAGAAACTGTAAATAAACATTAGAGAATACCGAAGGGGCAATCAAAAAAGGACAATCCAGAAAAACTGTAAATAAACATTAGAGAATACCGAAGGGGCAATCAAAAAAGGACAATCCAGAAAAACTGTAAATAAACGTTAGAGAATACCGAAGGGGCAATCAAAAAAGATCAATCCAGAAAAACTGTAAATAAACGTTAGAGAATACCGAAGGGGCAATCAAAAAAGAACAATCCAGAAAAACTGTAAATAAACGTTAGAGAATACCGAAGGGGCAATCAAAAAAGAACAATCCAGAAAAACTGTAAATAAACGTTAGAGAATACCCAAGGGGCAATCAAAAAAGAACAATCCAGAAAAACTGTAAATAAACATTAGAGAATACCAAAGGGGCAATCAAAAATGGACAATCCAGAGAAACTGTAAATAAACATTAGAGAATACCGAAGGGGCAATTAAAAATGGACAATCCAGAGAAACTGTAAATAAACGTTAGTGAATACTGAGGGGGCAATTAAAAATGGACAATCCAGAGAAACTGTAAATAAACATTAGAGAATACCGAAGGGGCAATCAAAAATGGACAATCCAGAGAAACTGGCAACAAGACTAGACAAGACAAGGGAAAGCAAAATAAAAATAACACAATATGTGTTGGAAACCACTATACTCAAACCAACACAAATAACGTAAATAAGACATGAGACCTCCCACAAACAATCGGAGGTAACGACAAACCAAACATAGTTACAAGTATGCTTGAATTATTGAGGTGAATATTATATGCTCTTTTCATTAACGGGGAAAAATGAAACTGCTCTTTATAGACAGTGATTTGATATATAGAGGTGTCTTTTAAGGCAGGCTTGCAGGGTGGTACCCACTTAGTTTTGAAACTGAGGTTACAATTGCTGTTTTTTCCTTAACTTTGTACCCTAGCTGCGGAACCGTAGCCCTTTATGGTCCTTTTTTTATCTTTTTTTTTTTGGCAGACCATAGGGCTACGGATTTCCCCTATACAAAAACTTGTGGAATTTGCGACCTCGATTGAGTCGCACCTTTCCAGGGGTTTCTGGCGATCGGACGCCAAGTGTGCGTAGCCAATTGTGTATGTTTCGTTTCCTCAAATATTTTTCTATCACTCTACATAATTATTTATGCAAAATTATTAATATCCTTCTATTTATTACAACAAATATCTGATTACAGCTTAATCCCGCCTACTCTGGACGCCATCTTGACACTCGTATAATACGCAAATCGGATGCCGGAGAAGTCTTGTTCTGTTACGGCTTTTACATAACTTGTACTTTCGTTTGCCGATCAGACTTTCTTTATTCATTTTTCGGACTTTATTCTTGAAAAAAGCAGATATAATACACATTTCTTGCATTTTTACAACCAATAAATACAGGTTCCATTCACGAAAGTACAAGTTATGTAAAAGCCGCAACAGAACAAGACTTCTCCGGCATCCGATTTGCGTATTATACTATGGTGTCAAAGGTCGCAAATTCCGCAAGTTTTTCTATAGGGAAAATCCGTAGCCCTATGGTCCGCCAAAAAAAAAAAAGGACCATAAGGGCTACGGTTCCGCAGCTATTTGTACCCCTGCATGTAGAAAGGTCCTACAATTTTGGGGGTAAAAAACCCTCTGCAGAGCATAAATGGGCATGCTGGGTTTGACTGTATTAACTACCCTATTAGATTGTTCAACTTACCACAGGGTCTTAATTCTGTGTGTTCTCTGACAGAACATCTTCTCTTCGTAACTTCCTATTAAAAATCAAACAATAAAAATCTTGACAAGAACACCAAATTAAAAAAAAATCAAGCAATTAACAAAACAAGTCACCCACAGCTGAAATCAGTAGAGTGAATGTTTAACATGAAAATGAACAATTTTTCAGCTATATCATGGCGTGAACAAGTTACATTTTGATGAGATGATAATGACGTCTGCTTTGTACTAGAGTAACATGCTGAGTTGGATTTTAATAGTGCTAGCTCACTGAAACCGCAGGTAGACATGTCGCTCCACTCGGACACATTATTCTGATTCCGAGCCAACCAGTCTTTGCCCTTACTCCTTAGTTCTGAGTGTTTAGTGGAGAAGCAACAAATACCAATTTTAGTAGTCTTTGGTTTGACCTGATTGGGGCTAGAACACACGATCTACTGAACTCGAGGCTAATTAGCACCCTATTACAGCACTGATGTGGTTTAAAAAGAGAATCTCATTTGATCATTAGCCTGTTTTTTTAACTATCGCTTAGCAAAACTTATGTCAAATCATTAAAGTTATGAGGTTCGAACCCCGTTCATGGCGAGGTGTACTCTATAGATACAACATTATGTGATAAAGTTTGATAGTGACTTGCAACAGGTCCGGTCGTTTTCTCCAGGTACTCCGGTTTCCTCCACCAATAAAACTGACCATCACCATATAACTGAAATATTGTTGAAAGTGGCATTAAACACCATAAAACAAACCAACCAATCAAATTTAGATTTCAGAACACTGTGCTACAAAATTGAATCTTGACAGGCATTCATAAACTAGAGGCTCCTAGGAGCCTGTAATCACTCACCTGGCTCAAAGTTGGCTCAGCAGTTTCAGAGGAGATAATTTTTAAGTGAATTTTTGTGAATCTTCTATTTTTAGCAATGGCCGCCATCTTCTTTGGCGGGCGGGGTTGTCGGATATAATTCTGAAGGTGGACCATCTAAAGACCATTTCACCATAGTTTGGGCCCATTTGACCCAGGCAGATTTCATTTTGCTAATGTTACATGGACGGAAAGTAATGCATTTGCTGTTTTATTATTTCACAGTATAAATTTACTTACAATTTACTCTAAATATGATGTATTAAATAATTGTCAATAAACCTAATAAAATATAAAATAGTTTACTTGTTAGTTTGTTCTTTAAATGTTATGAAACGTATATATCAAATAACCCCAATACAGGACGGAATACACTCCCGTCAATATAACAGGCCGTTTTTTAAAATCTTTTTTTTTTTGCAAGGAGAAATGCAAATACAACCACTCCGTATCTCTCGTAAGCCACAATATTATTTAAAAAATTGAAAATATTAGAGGTTTGCACGTTTAGATCTTTATTTTTGAATTACAACGCAATTTATGAACAGACGTCAATGACCCCAGTTTCTCCTGTCCCAATGTCTTTTCGTAACAATAGCACTTATTACAGGTTTATTTTTAGCCCATGCCCCAAAATTTCGGAAAATGCCGATCGGCACCGGAAATAATTCATTATCAAAAGATTTCTGAACATCTACAACAATTCTCACAAAGCATTTTACTGCCGGTCGTTCTATTGGGTTATTATTTTGCTATCGTTACGGAATTATTTTTCCATCCAGCGAGTCAATAACGATTGCAATGGAAAACTACCAAGAGATGCGCAAACCACTCGTGACCTCCCATGATTCATTTTGTGAACCAGAATGGCGCCGCCCAGGGAGGTGCGTATAAACATCGGGCGGCATAAAAAAGCAAGTATTAACCTGGTAAACTGGTTTGAATAATTCTGTCCTATTCTAGTTACGATAGCAAACAGTAACGTTAGCACTGTTTTAGGATATTCTGACGAAATTTATTGTGCTTTTTGATTTCTTTCAAATGCTTGGAAGAATTAAGGTGAACTTTATAGTGAAAATGTTATTTCAATATAGCTTAGTGTTTGTTTTTGATGTTTCAGCAAAAAAAATGTAAAATAAAAAAGTTTTTTTCACATAAAACAGGAATTTCCGTCCATGTAACACTAGCAAAAATGAAATCTGCCCCCAGCGGTTTCAGAGGAGATCATTTTTAAGTGATTTTTTGCCAAATTTTCTATTTTTAGTAATGGCAGACATCTTGGCTGGCGGCCGGGTCGTCGGACAGAATTCTGAAAGGGGATCACCTAAAGACCATTCCACCATAGTTTGGGCCCAATTGGTCAAGCAGTTTCAGAGGAGAAAATTTTTAAGTGATTTTTTGCTGAATTGTCTATTTTTAGTAACGGTGGCCATATTGGTTGGCGGCCGGGGTCGTCGGACACAATTCTAAAAGATGACCACCTAAAGACCATTCCACCATAGTTTGGGCCCAATTGGCCCAGTAGTTTCAGAGGAGATAATTTTTAAGTGATTTTTTGCCAAATTTTCTATTTTTAGTAACAGCGGCTATCTTGGTTGGCGGCCGGGGTCGTCGGACACAATTCTTAAAGAGGACCATCTGAAGACTATTCCACCATAGTTTGGGCCCAATTGGCCAAGCAGTTTCAGAGGAGATAATTTTTAAGTGATTTTTTGCTGAATTTCCTATTTAAATATTAACGGTGGCCATCTTGATTGGAGGCCGGGGTCGTCAGACACAATTCTGAAAGATGACTACCAAAAGACCATTCCACCATAGTTTGGGCCCAATTGGGCCCCGTAGTTTCAGAGGAGATAATTTTTAAGTGATTTTTTGTAACGGCGGTTATCTTGGTTGGCGGCCGGGGTCATCGGACACAATTCTCAAAGAGGACCATCTGAAGATCACTCCACCATAGTTTGGGCCCAATTGGCCCAGCAGTTTCAGAGAAGATAATTTGTAAGTGATTTTTTGCCGAATTACCGGTATATATTTTTAGTAATGGCAGCCATCTTGGTTGGTGGCCGGGGTTGTCGGACAGAATTCTGAAAGGGGATCACCTAAAGACCATTCCACCATAGTTTGGGCCCAATTGGCCAAGCAGTTTCAGAGGAGATAATTTTTAAGTGATTTTTTGCTGAATTTNTTAAAACTATATTTCAAATTTTACACAATGATGTAATAGACAATATAAACAAGTTCAATTTATTTAGCAACTGTGTTTGCAAGTATCAAATGTTTATATAAAAAAACAGGACAAGTAGGATTTTGTCCGGACAAGTAACTTTTTTCAGATAACTTGCCCGAGGACAAGTAGAATATTTCAGTATTTCCACACCCCTGCAGTGGCTATCTTGGTTGGCGGCCAGGGTCGTCAAGACACATTTCTGAAAGATGACCACCTAAAGACCATTCCACCATAGTTTGGGCCCAACTGGCCCAGTAGTTTCAGAGGAGATAATTTTTAAGTGATTTTTTGCCAAATTTTCTATTTTTAGTAACGGCGGCTATCTTGGTTGGCGGCTGGGGTCGTCGGACACAATTCTCAAAGAGGACTATCTGAAGACCATTCCACCATAGTTTAGGCCCAATTGGCCCAGCAGATTCAGAGAAGATAGTTTGTGAGTGATTTTTTGAAGAATTTTCTATTTTTAGTAACGGCAGCCAACTTGGGGAGGGCCGATTGTCGGACACAATTCTGAAAGGGGACCACCCAGGGACCATTCCACCAAAGTTTGGTTCAAATTGGCCCAGTGGTTTTAGAGGAGTTGATTAAAATGAAAAAATCTAACGACAGATGCCCAGTGGTAGCAATACTGTGTTGTATATTGACTCATGATTCACTATTGCTATTAGGAATGCATGAATAATTTTTCTATATTTAAAATCTGAGTCAACAGAAGATTATCTCCCCTATTTCTACATAACATATATCTTGATTTATGACATTTAACTTGGCTGACAAGTATACTCCTGTTTTCTGGTGGAAGTACATGTATTTTTTATTTTATTTTGGAGATCATTTATGGAAAATAAAAATATAGATATTGAATTTAGTGCACAAGACGCATTTCCAGAATATTAACCTTCATCAGGTACGCTCATAATCAAAAGATTGGAAAGTCAAATAATTTAAAAGTCTTCGGGAGCAAGTAAACCAGAGGGCCTAAAAAGGATAGCCAAAATCAGCTAAAGTCACCTTGGCTTCAGGAAGGAGAACCTTACCTTTATTAAGAATTACATTATTTAGGAACTGTAAATTTCAATAATAGAAATATTTAATATTTATTTAAGCCATGTCAGTGCCGAAATTTATTTTTTTTATACCAAAATTGATAAATTTTGCAATATTTTCCAATTGATTGGGAAATTGCATTGATTGAGTATTGATTAATGCCAACTCAGCAATTTTTCAGCTATATCATGGCGAGAACAAGTTAATTTTCAATGAGATGATGATGATGTCCACCTTGTTTTAGACCAACACGCTGAGTTGGATTTTAATAGTGCTAGGTCACTGAAACAACAGTCCGCGGGTAGACATGTTGCTCCACTCGGACACATTATCCAGTTTCCGAGCCAAGCAGTCTTTGCTTTTTCCTTAATGCTGCGCGCTTAGCAGAGAAACAACAAATATCAATTTTATAGTCTTTGGTTTTACCCGACCGTGGCTCGAACCCACGATCTACCGCACTCGAGGCGAGCACGCTAACCATTACGCCACCAATGTGGTTCCCAATTCAGAAAAAGATGAAATTACACACATTTTTGTGGAAAATACATAAACAGACTGGTTATTACAACAACAACAAAAAGCAACCGTTACATGAAAATAAAGCTTTAAATTATTTGGCTTTCCAATCTGTCAAATTTTAACGTACCTGATGAAGGTTATTCCAGAAATATGTAGTGCTCACTAAATTTGATATCTACGTTTTTATTGTATGAAAATAAAACAAGATGAACTGTGAACTAATGCTCACTTAGGATACCCCCGCATATATGTTCAATGTGTATAAAAACCAACCAAGTCGGCAAACAGGAAGTAGGAATGTGACGGATCCAAAAACGCTTCCCACGATATGGGGTACCTATATGAAGCTTGTGACCAAATATCAGATTTCTGCCATCAATAGTTGCACAGAAACATGTGACGAAAAATATCTTGGGACAGACAGATGCAAAACAGTATACCCCCCACCCCCTTCCGGTGGAGTGAGGGTATAAATAATTTTGTATCAAATAACAAATCCCAACTTACTTATTTAATGATTGTTCTCTATAACATACACCAACAGCTTTTCTTCTAGATCTTGGTTCCTCAGTTACCCGCCTGTATTAACAAAAAATAATATTTAGAAGATTTTGATTGCAGACTCCTACTGCCTATATAGTGAAAGAGTGATTGTTGTTTAACACCAATTCAGCAATTTTACAGCAATGTCATGGCAAGAACAAGTTAATTTTCAATGAGATGATGATGAGGTCCGCTTTGGATTAGACTAACACGCTGACTTGGATTTTTATAGTACTAGGTCACTGAAACAAGTCTGCGGGTAAACATGCTGCTCCACTCTGACACATTATTCTGATTCCGAGCCAACCAGTCTTTGCTTTTAGTCTTACTCCTTAATGCTGCATGCTTAACTGAGAAGCAACAAATACCAATTTTTTATAATCTTTGGTTTGACCTGACTGGGGCTCGAACCCACGATCTACTGCATTCGAGGCGAGCAGGCTAAACATTACGCCACCGTTCCTACTGCCTCTATAACAAGATTAGAAACTCCCTTGCTCTATATTAACTTAAAAATACATAACAGTAAAATCTGGTTATCATATTAAACAGCAACAGGGAAAAAATGTCAGAAGTGTGTCCAGAGGAAACGTACACCAATACTTTCTGTAAAAGGTAAACAGAGGCAAAACTAGGGACTTGTAAAAGGAATAATATCAAAACTTAAAACTTGACCTGTGTATTGTGGTTGAAAACATTGTTTGTAACTAAAATTCTACATTATTTGTATAATAGGGCCCTACAATGACCTGTGTTGTAACTAAATTCTACATTATTTGTATAATAGGGCNGAGGAAACGTACACCAATACTTTCTGATAAATGTCAGAAGTGTGTCCAGAGGAAACGTACACCAATACTTTCTGATAAATGTCAGAAGTGTGTCCAGAGGAAACGTACACCAATACTTTCTGATAAATGTCAGAAGTGTGTCCAGAGGAAACGTACACCAATACTTTCTGATAAATGTCAGAAGTGTGTCCAGAGGAAACGTACACCAATACTTTCT
>MJUT01049158.1:289990-304403 GCA_002080005.1 Gigantidas platifrons | reverse complement strand
CTACAATGACCTGTGTTGTAACTAAATTCTACATTATTTGTATAATAGGGCTCTACAATGACCTGTGTTGTAACTAAATTCTACATTATTTGTATAATAGGGCCCTACAATGACCTGTGTTGTAACTAAATTCTACATTATTTGTATAATAGGGCTCTACAATGACCTGTGTATTGTGGTCTTCTTTCCAAAAGTTACTTGCTTGAAAACATTTTTAACTTGTTCAAAAAATTATACAGTCAAACCTGCTTTAGTGACCACCTCTATCANTACTTTCTGATAAATGTCAGAAGTGTGTCCAGAGGAAACGTACACCAATACTTTCTGATAAATGTCAGAAGTGTGTCCAGAGGAAACGTACACCAATACTTTCTGATAAATGTAAACAGAGGCAAAACTAGGGACTTGTAAAAGGAATAATATTGAAACTTAAAACTTGACCTGTGTATTGTGGTTGAAAACATTGTTTGTAACTAAAATTCTACATTATTTGTATAATAGGGCACTACAATAACCTGTGTTGTAACTAAATTCTACATTATTTGTATAATAGGGCTCTACAATGACCTATGTATTGTGGTCAAAAACATTATTTGTAAATTCTACTGTATTTGTATAATAGGGCTCTACAATAACCTGTGTTGTAACTAAATTCTACATTATTTGTATAATAGGGCTCTACAATGACCTGTGTTGTAACTAAATTCTACATTATTTGTATAATAGGGCACTACAATGACCTGTGTATTGTGGTCTTCTTTCCAAAAGTTACTTGCTTGAAAACATTTTTAACTTGTTCAAAAAATTATACAGTCAAACCTGCTTTAGTGACCACCTCTATTAAGTTACAGTCAAACCTGCTTTAGTGACCACCTCTATTAAGTTATAGTCAAACCTACTTTAGTGACCACCTCTATTAAGTTATAGTCAAACCTACTTTAGTGACCATCTCTATTAAGCATTAACTTGTATTATGTTATCTTAATTTTTATTTCCCATCAGTGCATTTCATATCAATTAAACCTGTATTAAACAACCACCTGTCTTATGTGACCATATTTCACTGTTCCCTTGGAAGGTCACATAAGACAGGTTTGACTGTATAGTAAATCAATTAAAAATAAGTATTTATTTTTTTAAAGCCTTCCTGGCCAATTGGTAATGTTCACTTCAAGCAATCAAATTAGAAACTGACTGCTGGTTTTTTTTTCCCCACCAATATTTTAACCAGATTGTGAACATACAGTTCATCAGAACTGAAAACATTCTACTCCTTAAAATATTTCTCCATTTTAGATGGGGAAGGTTAGCATCCCATTAACCGGTTTAACCATGCCACATTTGTTGTGCCTGTCTCAAGCCAGGATTTAGATTTCCAATGCCATATGTCCTGGTCTTTTTTATGTTCAATGATTTGAGATGAGAAGTGACGGTTTGTTGTATTGATACAAATGGTGTTGTTAAATTTGCGTAACACCAACATTCAAATCTGTAGAAGGACCTGGGTGGCTCAATGAGTTAGGTAGTTGTAGGGCCTGGGTGGCTCAATGAGTTAGCTATAGGTAGTTGTAGGGCCCGGGTGGCTCAATGAGTTAGGTAGTTGTAGGGCCTGGGTGGCTCAATGAGTTAGGTAGTTGTAGGGCTCGGGTAGCTCAATGAGTTAGGTAGTTGTAGGGCCCGGGTAGCTAAATGAGTTAGGTAGTTGTAGGGCCTGTGTGGCTCAATGAGTTAGGTAGTTGTAGGGCATGGGTGGCTCAATGAGTTAGGTAGTTGTAGGGCGTGGGTGGCTCAATGAGTTAGGTAGTTGTAGGGCCTGGGTGGCTCAATGAGATAGGTAGTTGTAGGGCCTGGGTGGCTCAATGAGTTAGGTAGTTGTAGGGCGTGGGTGGCTCAATGAGTTAGGTAGTTGTAGGGCCTAGGTGGCTCAATGAGTTAGGTAGTTGGATTACCTAACAACTCAAACAAGTCTATCACCAATACGGTGTGGGTTCGCGTCCGGCTTTGTAAATTACAAAAATTACAAAAAAGGGTGCACTGGACTCGCAGCTGCAAGTGATAAAGTTTACCAGTTACTTGCCCATGGTCGGTGGTTCTCTCCGTGTACTCCGGCTTCTTCCACCACTAAATCTAGTCGCTATGATATAGCTGGAATATTGCTGAAAGTGGCATTAAACAAAAAAAAATCAAAATCAATATATTAGAAACATGGATGAACGAGTCCATAGAACACTGATGCTCTTGTTTCCAGGTAAAGTCAACTTGGGCATAACTACAGAATGGAAAATGTGATAAAGTCAGAAATTGAACTTGGCCTTCCTCTTATAGTCCTTGATCTTGTGTAAATTTTGTATTACTTACTTATGAGGAACGTATACATATCGTTGAGTGGAAACCAAATGTGGGATGGACTTAGGGACAGGCATACAAACATGTAAAACTTAACACCACCAAATGACTGCCGGTCGGGGCATAATGATGAATTTGTAGTGGGTATGTCTATCATCAGTAATGCTATAAGGTCGAAAAACCGTTCATGGTGATCAGGTGTACTTGATACAACATTACGAGATAAAGTTTGTCAGTGACTTGTGACAGGTCTGTGGTTTTTCACAGGGTACTGACCAACATGGTATAATAACTGATAATATTGTTGAAAGTGGTGTTAAACAGCATAAAACAACCAACCAATGATAAAATCTCCAATATACGAATGTCTGTCATAAATTATTAGTATTTTCACTCACTCTAAAGTAGGTGTTAATAATCCATTGCCTTGTGATGTTCGTACATGATCTTTCTCCATCACAGTGTTTGTAACATCAGTCACAGGAGTATTCTCAGGTTGCACTGTTTTTCTTAATAAAGCTAATTTGTTCCTCAAGTCATTTAAGCTACTACATCTGTTCTGTAAGAAGAATAGGTTAATGAATGTATTACTGTAAGATATTAGATAGGTACCACTCATAATTTACGTTATGTGCTACTATGCTTCACAATATAATAATGATCTTGTATAATATGAGTCCAAGATATCAGTGAGTGGTTGTTGCTTAATGCCAATTCAGCAATTTTATAGTTAATATTCAATGAGATGATGATGATGTCCACTTTGTACTAGACCAATACGCTGAGTTGGACTGAATTGTCTGAACTGCATTTTCTTAATTCTGTACCTTTTGTGTAATAAACACCTTTCATTACCTGTTAACTGGTTTTAGCTATATATATTCTAGATAACAGGGTTCCTACTCTTTTCCAGATATGAAATTCCAGGGTTTTTCCAGTTTTCAAGGATAAGTTTTCTTGTTTGTTATTTGCCGCTTGAACAAGTATTTTGTTATTATCATGGATTTCTTCACGTTTGATTGAATATTGATCGCCATCATCGGAACTAATTCATGTAACATTGACCTGCACTACTTCTACAAACACATTGCAGATTCAGATTCAAGTTATCAATTCGCCCCTATGCCTTTCATTCCTTTTTTTGGCCTGTTGTAGACGCTTTTATTATTATTGGGATGAATAAAGCAAGGGACGAATAGACTATCGGACCAAGGGAAGCAACTCGAAATTGACAAATTGCATCAAAACTTCCGGTGGTTTTTAACCTTTCAATAAAGATTTCCAGGGTAAATCCCAGATTTTGACAATTTTTTTAATTTTCAAGGACATTTCCCGACCGGGAACGTGTATAACGATATTCCAGGGTATTTCCCATTTTCCCGGATGTGTGGGAACCCTGAGATAAAGTTAACATGCAGAGCAAAATGTAGAAATCAAAAATCAAATATCTAAAAATTTGTTTTACCCTTTCCAGTGAATTACAATTACTCCTAACTTATGATACTAATTTTCTTTTTAAATCTAACTCCGCTTGCAAAGAGTTTGACTTAAAATATTTTATTTGTACATACAAAATATATATTCCGATTGTTTTATTTCTAAGGGTTTCGTAGGTATTAAAGTTAATAATACAATTTGTTCATGTCACGATATATAGCTACAGTTGGTGTTAAACACCAATCAATCAATTGACTTAAAATAAACAAATTATGTACCTGGAGTTGAGTAATACAGTCAAACCTGTATTAAGAGATCACCATTGAGACAAAGAAAATGTGACCTTATAAGACAGGTGACCTCTTAAAAGAGGTGCAATTCATATGATATTTTCTATGAAAGGACAAGAAAACCGTGACCTTTTAAAACAGGTGATTGCATGGGCAGGTTTGATTGTATTTGATTTTCATGACAATATTTTTTTTTTACAGATTATTCCTCAAATTCTCACCTCTTTATCGACTTTCTTTGTTATTTTGATTTTTTTTCTATCACCTGTTGGATCAGGTGGTGAGTCGTTCTGTCGTTTTCCTTTAGCTTCTATTTCTGCACTACCGTTATCATCAGTACGTAATCCTGAAAAAGCACTCTGTCTATTTTCTTCATGATCGCCATCTCTCAGCGTTGATTCAATTACTGGGCGACACTTATTTTTTAAATCATCAAAATTATTCTTATTTGGTTTTGACGATCGCCCTCGTCCTCGTTCGGTGACACATTTCAAATCCATTTCAAAATTATCAATTTCAATGCTGCCTATAGCTAACTGACTGTCGGTATCAGAGTTATGTCCCTTTGTTTCTGTATGTTCTATTTGATTATCTCCCCCTGACAATGAATGGTCCGTCACATTACTGTTAGTTTCTGAGTTTTGACAATTTTCGTTGATAGCAAAATCTCTAGGTTTTAACAATGTTTCACAAATGACATGAAAAGATTCATCGTTTGTATTCACTTGTTCTATAAGCACGTTCTGAATGTCATTTATTTCACTATTCCTATTCGGTGACACAACACGGTCAGGTAAACTTTTTTTCTTAGCATTTTTAAACAGTTTATCTAAAGCATTAAGTTTATTGTCTTCACTGGATTTATGTTTCTTAAGTTTCTTATTACATTTTTTAGTACTCTGAAAATCTTCATCTTCACTTAATTCAATATAAGAAATTTTTGCACGTGACGTTGACTTTGATCTTGCTGATCTTGACCTTGACCCTATTGTCTCTGACATATTTTCTTTCATTTGGATAGGACTATCATTCACTGTCTTTTCGTCTTCATTCATAGTTTTAAGCTCAACGAAAACAGCTTCATCTTCAATCGCTTTGGAGATGATAGACTTTGACCTCGTCACTTCAACATTATCATTTGTCTGTGTTACATTAGTATCTTCAATGACCTGATCATTTTTGTCTTGTGAATCGTCATCGGAATCCCAGCTACCTAACAACCTCTTAACTTCTGATGACCTCAAACGACCTCTAGACTTACTTCTGGTGACTCTACGTTGTGAAGTGAGGTCAGGTTCTACATGTTTATCTATCACTTCCTCCTCAAGAGGATTTGTCTTATTTTTACGTGTCCTGGATCGACCCCTAGACTTGCTACGTTTTATACCAGCATCTACATGATTTTCAGAATCACTGACAGTGTCATCTTTCTTCTTTGATCTACTTCTTCCACGAGATTCATCATCAATCATTTCATCTCTGGTTTTTGTTCTCCTTTTCGACCTACTTCTCCTAGGAGATGCTTTTTCAACCATTTCATCTCCGGTTTCAGTTCTCTTTTTCGACTTACTTATTCCAAGAGATTCATCGTTAACAATTTCCTCTCCGCTTTCAGTTCTCTTTTTCGATTTACTTCTTCCACGAGATACTTCCGCAACAATTTCCTCTCCAGTTTCAGTTCTTTTTTTCGACCTACTTCTCCCATGAGATGCATCTTCAACAATTTCATCTCCGATTTCAGTTCTTTTTTTCGACCTACTTCTGCCACGAGATTCATCTTCAACAATTTCATCTCTGGTTTCAGTTCTCTTTTTCGACCTACTTCTACCACGAGATGCATTTTTAACCATTTCCTCTTTTGTTTCAACCCTTTTATTAGACCTTCTTCCATCATGAGACATGTCTTCAATTATTTCCTCTCCAGTTTCTAGTCTTTTCCTAGACCGACTTCTTCCCCTTTTTACAGACGACTGATTATCGTCATTCACTTCATTGCTTATCTCCACATTTTGTCTTGATCTTCCACGAGACCTGCTCCTAGTATCAGATGACTGAGTTTTACAATTATCCTCCTCTACATTTTTATCTGTATTCTCATTAACAATTCTCTTTCCGCGACTCCTACCTCTTGATCGACTTCTTTCTCGCGATTCCCCTGATGACCTTTTACTCTGTGACCGTGACGTTTCTGGAATATCTGGAGAGCAACCTTTCAAAGGAAGATGATAAACAATCTCACCTTTATCATTTGGTTGTACTAACTTTCTGCTATTGTCAGTATTTCTTTTATCTTCTTCAGCAGCATTGTGTATTTTGTTTCTGTATGAACCGTACGATTCCTTCTGTCCTTGAACCGACTCATTCAGAGACAGATCATATATAGAGGATGTTTGTTTCAGAACAGTAGGCGTTTTTTCGTGGAAGTCAAACATTGATTTAACGTCGCCGTCATCATTTTTTGTAGATTTCGTTAATTTCACTTTAGTTTTTGATCGTGACTTCTGTGGCAATTTGCTCGGAACACGCTCTCTTTTTCCATCAAAGGTTTTTCTAGAAGCTGCGAAGACAATTTTCCCTGGTTTTGGTAATCGAAACTCAACAGCTGGTTGGTTTTCCGTCTTTGTACTGGGTTTGTCACTAGTTACAAAACCTGTTTTATTGTCAGCAGTAACAGGTTTTTTACCGGCATCAGTTGTTTTGTGCAGTCTTTTATCATTATTTGCTACTTTTCCGATTTTGTTTGAAACTTTAGCACTTTTTGATTGGTCAATATCCGACACAGATGTTTGTTCCTTGGCTACATTGTTCGACGATTCTAATATTATCCTATTGGAATTGTCAATAACTGCAGTGAATTCCATGTCGCAATTAAAATATTCAGTAACTTCTGGATCAAAAGAACATTGCGGTGCGATTTTTTGCAGATTTGATGGCGGTGGGGGTAATAACTGTTCTTTCGTAACCAGAAATGTTTTCCGTCTCTCATCGTCGGAACTTAAAAATCCGTCAGATTTAGAATTCACTGAATTCAATGTTTCATTCTTTGAAACAACATCGGACACATTTTTTGGTAATACGAACGTTCCTCTCCTGTCCTTCATATCACCAGACTTCAAGTCTGGTATAACGAATGTTTCTTGTTTACTTTTTTTCTCCTTTTGACATTCCCCAATCTCTCTATTATGTGATGTGCTTTCTGGAAGTTCAAAAGTGTCTCCTCTATGTTTACTTCTACTTCTTTTCTCCTTTTGACATTCCCCAATCTCCCTGCTCTGTGATGTGCTTTCTGGAAGTTCAAAAGTGTCTCCTCTATGTTTACTTCTACTTCTTTTCTCCTTTTGACATTCCCCAATCTCCCTGCTCTGTGATGTGTTCTCTGGAAGTTCATAAGTGTCTCCTCTATTTTTACTTCTCTTATTATTTCCCTTGTTTGGAACAGTTTCTATTTTGGATGTTTTTTCTTCATCCATTTTTTTATTTTGTTGTTTATCCATATTTTGTGTCTTTTCCTTGGATTGTGGAAGAACAAAAGTCTCCCTTCTATTTTTTTTATTCGGTATTTCTTCTTGAATTATTTCCTTAGCTTTTTCACATGTTTGATTTTCAACATTTTGTGTAAATTTATCTCCCTTGCTTTGTCTGTCTCTACTTTCTACATTTTCAGTAAAGTTATCTCCCTTGCTTTGACTGTCGCTACTTTCTTTATTTTCCGAGAGGCATTCACTTCCTGGTGGCTTACCTCCCTTCGATGAGAATTCCATACTTTTCTGGCATGCAATATTTTCTTCTTCAATGAAATCCACTTGTAATCCTATAATTAAACAGAGTATACATCATCTCTTTGATCTTTACATACAGTAAAATCTATTATTACATGGATTTATTGATTTATTGTGCTTAACGCCACAAGCCACTTTCAGCAATATTTCAGCTATATCATGGTGAACAGTTTTAGTGGTGGAAGAAGCTGGAGTACCCGGAGAGAACCACCGACCATGGGCAAGCAACTGGTAAACTTCATCACTTGCGGCTGTGAGTCGAGTGCACCCTTTTTTGTAATTTAAAAAGCCAGGCACGAACCCACGCCGTAGTATAGACCTCTATACTATTGGGGCAACCTTGTCTTAACTAGCAAATCAACTCTATTATTAGAATATTGGGTCTAGGACAAAAGCCCCCCAATAATGAAAAGTATAAGTTAATGTTTTTTGTGTTGTATAAATATTTTTCTGTGTCTTCGTTTAACTGTTTGGATTTGTAAAATTTTCTTTATATTTTATAACATGGTTCAAGACTTTTTACTTCTGTATTTTAATTCATTGTACCTCTGTATTTTACCTCAAACCATATTTCTATATTTGTATCTTTGCACACATTTTGGACTTACTGTACTGCTATTTATGGATTAACATTATTTTTGAAAACCATTTTTCATAAGTTATTTTTGGAACATGAAGATATCATTAAACAATTATTGACTTTTGTTGAGGTTAATATAAGGATCTATTGTTCCAAGTTATATGATATTTACCGAGCCGAAATGAAAGTCAGTAATTGTTTTATTATATGAAACTGTTAGTAATGTCCTCTGGGTTATGTTTTTATAAATGTGGTTTTTGTAAATTTTATTGGTAACAAGAAAGATTTATGAATACATGTACTGCAAAGACTAATTAGATAGTTCCAGAGGAGCCTTTGGAACGTCATATTAACCTCACGTGACCCTAACATTAAAAGTAGGTGTTTTCCGATTTTAGAGTCACGTGAGGTTAATATAACGTTCCAAAGGCTCCTCTGGAACTATCTAAATTAATCTTTGTAGAAATTGAAGGCTTAGACAGTATTCATAAAGTTTTATCAAGAAAAAATATCATGCTTTTAGCCAATCAGATAAAATAATTTTGATACGATAAAAACAATGGAAGTATTTGTTTAAGAATTATAATAACTCTCATCACTTTATAAATGAACATAACAATGAACAAAATGGGGGACAAATGTGTTTTTAAAATATTTTATTTCTTGAATGAATTCTTTAAGGTATCTTTTAAAATCACCCTCAATATAAAACAAATGTAATAAGATTGTATGATCGTTTCATTATTGGGGGGGATTTTTGTCAGGGAGGCTTTTGTCCTGTTCCATAGAATATCATATTACATGTATTTAAAAGTTGTGATTGGTCAATTCATGTCACATGATTTATTTTTAAAACTGGTATAAACTAAATATTACTTAAAAATAGATAATTTTGTAGCAGTGTCTTTCTAATAAAACCTAGTCACCTGTACTCCACTGACACTGCAGGGCACAGCAGCATATGATCGGAGAAAGTCAACAAGTGCTTACTCCTACATCAATTTTACTGCACTCTAGTGGACGAGTGAGTGAGTGATTGTTGTTTAATGCCAATTCAGCATATTTTTTAGCTATATCATGGCGAGTTAATCTTCAATGAGATGATAATGAGGTCCGCTTTGTACTAGACCAACATGCTGAGTTGGAGTTATAGTGCTAGTTGACTGAAACAAAAGTTCGCAGGTAGACATGTCGCTCCGCTGGGACACATTATTCTGATTCCGAGCCAACCAGTCTTTGCTCTTTCTCCTTTATGCTGTGTGCTTAGCGAAGAAGCAACAAATACCAATTCTATAGTCTTTCGGTTGATCCGACTGTGGCTCGAACCCACGATCTACAGTACTCGAGGTGAGCACGCCAACTATTACGCCACCGTGGATAGGATTAAAATGTTTTTGATATCTACATGTATCATTGTTGTTAAATAATGAATTAATCAAGTCTTTTAATACCTAAAACACATACCAGGTGAAGGTTTAATGGACTTTTAGATTTTGATTTGATTTGATGTTTAACACCACTTTCAGCAATATTTCAGCTATATCATAGCGATCAGTTTTAGTGGTGGAAGAAGCCGGAATATCCGAAAAGAACCACCGACCATGGGCAAGCAACTAGTAAACTTTATCACTTACAGCTGTGAGTCAAATGCACCCATTTTTGTAATTTACAAAGCCGGATTGGTGATAGGCTTGTATGGACTTTTAGAAAATTGAAAAGTAGTAAACAGACCGATTGAACTTTTATATTTGAAATGTTGTTCGACATTTGAGTTTTATGGCAATGGATTGAAAGCTGGATTTTTTTTTCACATAAATTTCAAGGCAAATCATGATCATTTTCTTTGCCAATAAAATGATAGACAGCTTTAAACGTGCAAATTACTATCATAATCCTAAAAAGATTACAAAATGAAATCTCATTTCCAGAAGTTGGTGATTTAAACTTGGTAGACATCCTGTGACAAATGATCGCAAAATGATTAATTTAGGTGTCATGGCGACTAAACCAGTCACAAAATTGATTAAGTGAGTGATTGTTGTTTAACGCCAACTCAGCAATTTTTCTGCTATATCATGGAGAGAACAAGTTAATTTTCAATGTGATGATGGTGAGGTCCACTTTTTTCTAGACCAACACGCCGAGTTGGATTTTTATATTAATAGCTCATTGAAACAACAGTCCATTCGAACACATTAGCCTGATTCTGAGTCAACCAGTCTTTGCTCTTTCTCCTTAATGCTGCGTGCTTAGCGAAGAAGCAACAAATATCAAATTATTAGTCGTTGGTTGACCTGACTGGGCACCCAGGATCTACCACACTCGAGGCGAGCATGCTAACCATTACGTCACCGATGTGGCCACACACAAAATCGATCCCTGCAATGTACATTATAAGCTAGATAAGGCCACCCTTAAAAATAAGTTCGCTTCCTGCACCCGACCCTCCATTTCACCTATGGGTCGGTAGGTAGGGGGATTTTTTGTTTTTTCAGCAGCTAAGCTTCAGCATGTTCAGATGCTGCGTTCATTCACAAATCTGGTTCCTTCAAAGTCGAGCAACGGATTTTGTTCATTTAAAAGTGTAAACCAGTTCCGAACATAAATTCAGGACCAATATCGGAACTTTCGGTCACGATTTCCAGTAACCAAAAAAAAAAAGTCGTTGTAAATCACCCAAAAAATATTTCGTGTGGCAACGTTTTCTAACGGTCAGTCGGGTGCGGGAAACAATTTTTTTTTAAATTTTGGCCTAACAATGTTGTTTTACCCTCTGTACTATGCATAACCATATCTTCAGGAGGAAGTATATCATCTAGTAGTATTGACTGTTCTGCTATGACACTCATGTCATGACAAGCTACTCTCTGTGGTAGACTTCTTGGAAAATCTGACTGTATAATGTGTGACTGAAACATCGCTGGTCTGAAAAACAACAGTAAAATAATAAAACCAGGCACTGAGACATCCTTGGTCTGAAAAACAGTAAGATATGGTAATAAAAACCAGACACTGAGACAAAGCTGGTTGGCAAAATAGAAATATACAACAAGTTTATGCAAATTTGTTATTCATGTTATGGACATGGTATATAATGTCACATTCCTGGCTGTGAATTTATATACGCTGAAAAGTTTGGTGAGAGGTATATAAATCCGAAGCTGGGCATGTATATTATGGTTTATACAAAAATGCTGTATTTTCATTGGGCTCTCGGCCGTACACAAAGCCATAGATATATCGTTGCCGTGGAATTATAAGGTCGTAAGTGGTACATACAACCTTTTTAGATTTTTGCATATTTTTTCTCAGCTTCAAAAGCTCTACAAGATGGTACACTGGGTTCCTGTAATATCCCTTTGGAAATAGCTAAATTTTAAAAAGGTCGTATCTACTACTTTTCTAAAGTAGAATTAAAAAGAAATCAACCAAATATTTTCTGACCAACTTCCATATTTGACATTGTAAGGTCGTAAGTGACAGTTACGACAAAACGTTTTTTCTCAATATCCGAAAATTAAGAAATGGCAGTAACGACCTTACATTTCCACGGTGACGATATATCATGTAATCAAATGATTAAATATGTCACTCGTCTGCCAGTTCTAGTATTGGTTTGTATCATATTATGGCTTACCAAGGTATATTTATTGTGGTTGTCAGTAAAATAATCTTGTTCTTCCATGAAAAATTTAGAATAGTTTGTTTGTTTGTTTGTTTGATGGTGATTAACACCAATTTGAACAATATTTCAGTTATATCGTGGCGGTCAGTTTTATTGGTGGAGAAAACCGGAGGACCAGGAGAAAAGTGTAGTCATATCGCAAGTCACTGCCAAACATTATCACATAATGTTGTACACCTCGCCCTGATCGAGATTCGAACTCACATCATCAGTGGTGATAGGCACTGATTGCATAGGTAGTTGTGAATCAAACTACCATACATCACGGCCACGACTGCCCCTCTAATTTAGAAGAGCTGAAATGTCATTGCTATGACGTAAGATGTTAACATTTTTAACATATTCTACCATGATGTTTTAGCATATTCTACCGTATAGCGGGTTATTTTCGCTTATTTTCACGGTTAAACGTAAATCGCCAAAATAAATTCCACGATATATTTATATGAAATCTGTACTTCCGGTTTAGATTTGGGAAAGTTTCTTCTATTTACGTTGAACAGATCTATAACGGTCGGTGATCGTTAATCAATATTGTAGAAATGTGCCCAACGGCATTGTGTGTGAATTTTCATAACTGATTTTCAGTTCACTTTTATTTTATCAAATTAAATATGAAATTTTTCATAATATCATACGTAAATAGCCTGGAACGAAGGAAATACGTCACTGTTTGATTCTCTTGCTTCCAGTAAAGCATTCAATGTTTATATGATAATATTCATATATTCATGAATATGATCATATGACCATTGCAGTCTGTCAAGCACTTTTTGGCTGCAAAAAATTAGGAAATCTGGAGGGTTTTTAGTTAAAAATCAGGAGATTATCAGGAATTTTTTTTATATAAAAAGTGATAAAACCATACAAAAAAAACCCCTAAAAATGGCCACCTTCCTCCCCTCTAAGTAAGAGCTTTCAGGCCATAATATATAAATTTAAGCATGGTGCTTTTGATTCCAGATGAAGGTCATTATCAGAATGTCAGGCTAAAAAAAGGTCTTACTTAAGCCATTTTCCTCACCTCCTTTTATTGACAAGATGCTTTACACTAAAATAATTTCAACATATTATGTTATTTTTTTTTGTGGGGAAAAAGTTCAAAATCAGGAGTTATCAGGAGTTTATCTAACAAATTCAGGAAAAATCAGGAACAGCTCAAAATCAGGAAAATCAGGAGTCGCTTGAGACTGCCATTGATGACCTACACAGTGACCTCATTCGGTAAAGCGTTTGCGCATGCACAAAATTGTTTGCTGAAAAAAAAAGCACATGTTATAAATAAAAATATTGACGGATCCTATGCGAAAGCGACACAAAGGAGGATTCAGCAAGCTTTGTGTAAAAATTAAAAAAAGATGTTATACAGACCTACTCCATTTTTCAACACGTAAGCATAATTTAGTATCTTTTTTCGGCTGAATCATATTTTGACAGAATTGCATCGTAGTTTTTTATATATTCTTTTTTTCAGGAGAAAACGCTAGGTGATATCTCTTTTTAAATTAGAGACTAAAATAATGCTAAAAAAAAAATATAATCAAGACAACTCAAGTGTTGTCAATAATATGCAATACAATTTTCCCTTTATCGGGCCCCTTTGCAGAGTTTGGGTTTGTTTTTATTGATTTCATCACATATTTTCGATTTTAAGTGTCATTCTTACTAAATACCATTATATAATATTAACTGATTACCACGGGATCCAATTTCATAGATATATTTCTTAAATTATATTATTTCTAACCAATATTTACCTACAACATGCTGTCTGGTTATTTATAGCGGTTATCAGTGTCCAGTAAACTTCGGAAAAGAAGTCGACTTATAATTAGGTGTGTTAATGGCAATTTCCCTAACAGACATTCAAATTCTTTTCACTAATTACGACATTATAGCATATTTTTTAAACCTGGCTTCTTGTTCAGAACATTTTATTAGTATAAAACATCGAATATTGGCAACTTTTAATATGAACAAAAAAAAATCAATCTGAACGACTGTATGCCTTTAATATGAATTAATAAATGTCACAAATGTCATGAAAAAATATGATTTCATTAATTTGTTAATACATTCATACCTACCTTAATCCTAATAGAAACATCACAAACGTACTACCTTGATGACATGTAATTATACACTCTGACAAAAGTTAAGCACCACCCTATATTTTTATCGATATTTTTTTTTACATCAATACTGTTAAAACAATAAAATAGATATCACCATTTTTCTTACACTTCTTAAAAGACTACACCAAGGGCTCTAAAATTACCAATTCATCATCCTGAAA
>MJUT01049158.1:269008-279109 GCA_002080005.1 Gigantidas platifrons | reverse complement strand
ATGTAGCGTGATAAATCACTGTGATAGACCTACCATTCTTCTTAGTGATACTGATACAGTACAGTCAGAGACATAGCGTTGTGACAGACCTATCATTCTTCTTAGTGATACTGATACAGTACAGTCAGAGACATAGCGTGATAAATCACTGTGATAGACATATCATTCTTCTTAGTGATACTGATACAGTACAGTCAGAGACATACATGTAGCGTGATAAATCACTGTGATAGACCTACCATTCTTCTTAGTGATACTGATACAGTACAGTCAGAGACATAGCGTTGTGACAGACCTATCATTCTTCTTAGTGATACTGATACAGTACAGTCAGAGACATAGCGTGATAAATCATTGTGATAGACCTATCATTCTTAGTGATACTGATACAGTACAGTCAGAGACATAGTGTGATAAATCACTGTGATAGACTTATCATTCTTCTTAGTGATACTGATACAGTGATTTAGCTAGCGCTTGTCACTTTCGTCATTGACGATTGATTTTCAAAAGTGACGAGTATTTCCCGTACCCAATTCGTCACTTGAATTTTCAAAAAATCATAGAAAAATGTTTGTAACAATCCATTCTTCTTCATTTGCTGATTAAAACTAATTAGTCACTATAATGACAATTTTATTACATGTTACAAGCCAATCGACGGATTATAGAATTTTTGTTTTGATTGTGTAATCTTGGATCTCGCCTGGCTTGATTTACCTGGACAAAGAATTCAATCAACGATAATAATTTGTTTATAGTTATGACATGTACTCAAAATGCCACAGTATGTATTTAAAGTGGACATATTTTTGTAATCGTCATATGGGCGCAATTTCGCATTGGGAAAGTTGCCGTCAAAATATTAATCGCCATTCATTGCACGATTCGTCTCAATGTCTGCCATAACGAACTAGTTTTGTCAAATTTATGAAAATGTTGATATCATGTTTATTGAAATCTATTGTATCCATTAAGTATTTTGAAAGTGATTTTCTCGAAAAGTCATAGCTTTGATTAAAGAAACCAAGGACGTGTATACACGTCCTTTGAAGAAGCTAAAAAAAAAATAAAATGGCACAATCCATCGAAGTTGCTTTTAACCAAACGAAATTTTGATGAATTTATTCTCATTTCTGTGAAATGAAATCTTAGTTCTCATATTTAATATGCATATGGTCATTTATATGTAAAGGTTGGCCATTCAATTCATTGAAATGCACTGCACGAGAATGCATATGTTTTTTTCATACATTGATCAGCATCCGGGTAACAATTGTGTTCTATTCATAGCACTATTTACAAATAGACACGTGTCTGCAATTAAAAAAAATATACTACAGTATTTTTATTCCAATTGTTGCAATTTGAATATGAGGTCTGAGAAATAATTATTTATTTTACAACTTGCTTCAGTTTTTGACGTTTGTTCTATACTGATTTCCTACAAAGAATCTAGATAGAAGTTGGACCACTGGGCAAACTGGCAGAATTTTTTTTCTGCTAAAGACTATGTACACAAATATGAGTTATTACAATGGTGTTGTGGTATTAGACCAATGCACAGTAACATTTCAAAAAGAGTGGGGGAGGGGGTTATTACTATGTGTGTGGTATTGGACCAAAGCACAGTAATATTTCAAAAGTGTGGGGGGGGGGGTTTACAATCTGTGTGGTATTGAGATCAAAATAGTGGTAATGGTAACTGATTATAAGATTAAGCTTATTATATTCTTGTTTATTCATAATTTAAAAAAAATATATTCCGCAAAAGTGACTGATGGTCTCAAAATCTTGGCTAAATCCCTATGATACAGTACAGTCAGAGACATAGCGTTGTGACAGACCTATCATTCTTCTTAGTGATACTGATACAGTACAGTCAGAGACATAGCGTGATAAATCACTGTGATAGACATATCATTCTTCTTAGTGATACTAATACAGTACAGTCAGAGACCAGACATATCGAAAATCCAAGACAACTTGTCTGACATTCGGTCAGACAATTTAAAAAAACTGTCTGACCGAATAAAAACCTAAAATGCCACCACATATTCTGCATTGCCATTAAAAACTCATTTATTTGTTTAACATGTTTACTTCAAGAATAATTTTTTAGGTATTCATCATATTTTGTGACATTCTCAATATTTGTTCAAAATTAAAAAGCTCAAACATAACACTCATTTTCATAATCATCATCATCATCAATGTCTTTGTGGAAAAAAAATTATGATTTGTTGTAAAAAAAATTATTTTCCGACATTAAACCCTCCCCCCCCCTTTTTTCCACCTAAGATAAGAAAATGATGGTTTACCAAAACAAGAACACTTTTAATATTTTTATAGAATGTTATTTTTAATGTGGTCATAAGTAAATAAGGTATTGTTTGTTTTCCTTGCCAATAACTCTCTGAAAGAGATGCCGACTCAAATGTGTACTGTTTTGGCAACACATTTTCCTTCTGTTTCCGGTTGGTCCGTATTGTACTTCTCAAATCATGAATCTTTCGTACCTAACCATGTCGGACCATTAGGTTACGATTTTTTTTTTACAAATGACAATGTACCAAGAAATTAGGTTTCAAGAACATATTTAATGAAGAATACGAACTTTACCAATCTAAAGATACTTACGAATATATATTTTCAAAATGCAAATAGTGAAAATGATAATAGTTTTGGTTTATTTTAAAGACCGATCTATGTTTGGGGCGAATTATATTTCTTTAAGGGAAGTTACTCGATTAGGATTACGCAATGGTCAAGTTTAGTTATTCACAGAAGACGCTTATTTAAAGAAATAAACATGCTATTGCAAGAAAGATCGACTTTTAAAGACACTGTTTGACGGACTGACAAAAAGAAAATTGTTTCCTGACCGAAGTAGAGAACAAATTTTTACCGGACTTTCGGACCGACATGCCGAAAACATCGTCGGACCGGCTTAATTTTTACCTGTCAGGTCCGACGGTCCGGCATATTTTGATATGTCTGAGAGACATAGCGTGATAAATCACTGTGATAGACCTGATAACTGATATATCTTTGGTCTGTTTAATCTATTTAACTTCTTGCCTTTTGTGTGAAAGTAACACTCTAAATGTAAAAGAATTTTAAAGATATATCTAATTTAATAGAACAAAAGATATATCCAAATCACCAAGATGAGCGATATGTCCCTGGCTGTACTGTAACCGTAACTATTAATAAAACGTAAACAAAAATTACAACTTTGGAAAAGAGAAATCTCTAAGAACTATGAATACAGTGAGTCATTCTTGTTTAACACCAACTCAGCAATTTTTCAGCTATATCATATGAAGCCCATCTCAGACACATTACCCTGATTCCAAGCCAGTCTTTGCTCTTTCTTCTTATTGCTGCATGCTTAGTGAAGAAGCAACAAATACATACATGCAGGGTCCTACGATTCATACCAGCTCCCAGTAGCCCCTGGCTAGTAATGAAATATTTTTCACTCGCCAACAAAAGTATGTTTAATACTAGCCAGATTAATAAAGATACCAATTCGTACTATATAACTCCAAAATATATTTATTTCTTTGCCTTTGGCAATAACAAAAGCAATTTTATTACAAGTCCAATTTCATTTTTTTCTGACTGTTTTTCAAAAGACTTGAAGATGGTTTACTGGAGCTAAAAATGTATAAGTTAAGGAATGGGCTTTTGCTGATACTTTATTGAAACATTTTTCATGTTTCTGACTTTAATTATGATAAAAAAGACTTTCACGTTTAAACTTTTTCTTTCTAGTAACAAATTCGTTTTTGCCAGCAATATCTGGTCCTGCCTTTCGGCAAACATCACAAGACATAACGTCGCTACTGTAATCGTAAATTAAATGAGCCACACAGGCATCTTGGAATTTACGCTTTTCAGCTTTAGAACCCAAACCTTCATTAGTATTTTGGCTTGATACTTTCGTCGATGTTGCATTAGGCAGGCTAGCTTCACGATCAGTTGATTCAACTGGTTTATTCTTAGCGAAAAAATAAATGGAAGAACGTTTTGCTATTAAACATCGTGGTAACTGTCAAGTGTTAAAAGTATGTGATTTAAAACTTTCGTATGCGAGTCAATTGTGCGATTTAATCAAAGTCGGAATTTAAATTGAAAAATATGATCGGTGACAAAATAAAAAATTTCCGGAAATATCAACTTGCCGTCTGGCTATCAATACAGAATTTTTACTCGCATTTTACAAAAGTAACTCGCAAATGCGATTGTTTTGGTCGCAATGTAGAGCCCTGACATGTACCAATTTTACAGTCTTTGGTTTGTCCCGATCAGGTCTTGAACCCACGATCTACTGCACTCAAGACAAGCATGCTAACCATTACATAATCGATGCGGTTACTATAAATACAAGGCATACACATCTCAGGGTCCATCGTAGATGTGATTTACAACTACCTATCAGGGCTCGACATTAACGGTTGTCCGATTGCCCGGGGCAAGTGAAATGCGTCTTCGGGCAAGTGAAAACGGCACCCAACTTGTCCGATCGGGCAAGTGAAAATGATTCTGTGATATGTTCGGGTCGTTATATTTTATTACTGATCAATAAAATAAATAAAATAAACACCGGCCGTGTGTCTTCTAACTCAGTGATGTGGAGATTTTTGTTATAGTAAACAATTACAGCCATTTTCGCAGAACTAAAGTGCAGCACATGTATCAATGTTTTTTCCACCTGTCAAGGTCATTGATCTAGATCACCAAAGCACTTAAAGGTATCGGTAAAATTACCATGATCTAAAACGTGTACGTGACATGTGCATAAAATGGCCACCGGCGGTGTGCCCAGTGGAACTATTCTGGCTGTTCATTTACAGAAATGTTCGCATTTATCAAACGAAACAAGAGTGATGCAAAATGTTTAGCCTTCATGATATATTTTCTGACCTTCATGGGAAAGATAACAAAACCCTGATTTGCAATATCTCTTGATAACAAAAATAGCCAATTGATCCACTAACACTAAATTTTCTAACAAAAATAGCCAAATGATGCACTAATACTATGCCCACATCATAAGGTGTACATAATTAATATGAGGGTTTATTCTACTCTATGAACGGTCATTGTAGATTGCATAGTTCTGCACTACATGCATATGGCACTTAAGAATTCGGGCTAGTAGTTTACAGTTTCGGGCAAGTAAAATCAATATGGCACTTGACTTGCCCGAATGGACAAGTTGGTCAAAAAGTTAATGTCGAACCCTGCCTATGCAATCAGTGCCTATCACCACTGATATTGTGAGTTCGAATCTCGATCAGGGCGAGGTGTACAACATTATGTGATCAAGTTTGACAGTGACTTGTGACAGGTCAGTGGTTTTCTCTGGGTTATTCGGTTTCCTCCACCAATAAAATTGACCACCACGATATAACTGAAATATTGTTGAAAGTGGCATTAAACACCATCAAAGAAGAAAAAATACATATCTCACCACTTCTATTTAAACTTTTAGATAAGGATGACAGTGATGTATTCATTTTTCTTTTAACATATTTAGGTTTTATCTCCTTTGCTTTATCTTTCTTCAATACTCTCTTCAGGACTCTTCTTTTCTTTTTAGGAACATCTTCTTCTTTTGTTGTGTCAGAAACACTCACATCCTCCATGTTGGAGTCCTACAACATATAAAGTACAAAAAAATTACATTACAATATACTCAAAATCATGTTCCCCAAGTGGCCAGAGAATATCAACTGGCCCAGCGGGCCGATCTTTGTTCTGTTTGACTGGCCCGACCGTAAATATACTGGCCACGGGCCAGCGGTTACATTGAACATTTTGTAGATTTTTTGTTTATTTAGTACATTTGTATTTGCATGACTTTTGAGTAAGTGAGTGATTGTTGTTTAACGCCAACTCGGTAATTTTTTCGCTACCGGTATATCATGGGGAAAACAAGTTAATTTTCAATGAAATGATGAAGTCTGTTTTGTACTAGACTAACATGCTTAGCTGGATTTTTATAGTGCTAGCTCACTGAAACAACAGTCCCCGAATAGATATGTCACCCCACTCAGACACATTATCCTGAATCTGAGCTGTTTCTCCTTAACGCTGCGTGCTTAGCGGAGTAGTAATAAATACCAATTTAACAGTCTTTGGTTTTACATGATTGGGGGTCAACCCACGATCAACTACACTTGAGGTGAGCATGCTAACCATTACATCAAGACTTCATAAGTTTGTTTAACTTGTGTCTAATCCATTTTGTCTGTTTAATTGGCAAATAAAATATGTTTAAACTAAACATTACACCACCGATGTGATTGTATTTTTGCATATAATATTGTAAATTTTGTGTTGACATAAATTGTACCAATGGAACTCTTCACAGGGTTTTCAATAACTTTTTACTGAACACGTGAATTGCTAAATTTTGAACAGGAGAAAGTTATTGAGCGCCGACGGGACGATTTTGAGGGGGGTCCGGTAGGAGTCCCCCCTTGGAAAATTTTGAAATTCTAGAGTCAAAATCCTGCATTCTGGTGAATTCGGAGACTACAGTACAGTCAGAGACATAGAGTGATAAATCACTGTGATAGACATATCACTCATCTTAGTGATTTGTATATATCTTTTGTTCTATTACATAATCTGTGTTAGCGCTTAACGATCGCCACGTCGCCAAATGCTAATCCAACTTGAAAGTGGCAAGAAGATTTTCATTCCCGTTAGCCACAGTGGCGAAAAAAAATAAAGAAAAGTAATATTAAAGTCATACGGAAATTCGGTACAGTTATGTAGTCTTTCCGGAATTCTAATGTTAATACCTCTGCAATTGAAAAATTGACTTTGAAAGACAGTAGTTTTATTCCATTTGTGCAATCTGATAATAATAATTACAGCCTTTACTTGCATCAGTTTTTTACTGTCAGTGTCAATATACGTTTGTGCTATATTTTCATTCCCTAGCTACATGTATATACATGTACATGTAGTTGGAGCGTTGAGCAAATTGGCAGGGTCATCTATCTCCTGCTGAAGACCACACAAATATGACTTATTAGAATTTGTGTGACCTCCTTGAAAGAGAAGTCACTTCTCTGTCTTTTATTTAGTCATTGTTTCATTTTTTACTTTATTATTTATTGTTTATGATAATTTTGTCATTCAAATTTTTTCCAGTCTACTAAATTTGAATGTATTTAGGTGGAGATATATTTTTGTCTGTTTACTTAGTTCAACTGTGTAATTTTGTCAGATTTTGTTGGGTTATATTTGCATTAAACTTTAACTGTTAATTATTAAACTTTAAAAAATTATAATGCTTTTTGTCTTTGTTCAATGTGACTAAGAGAAATTACTTCATATTAGCCACGTTGGCTAATGCAAAAAACTGTCTACCGCTAACACAGATAATATATCTTCAAAATTTCTTTTACATTTAGTGTTACTTACTATCACCCAAAAGGCATATCAAAATAAGTAAATGGATTAAACAGACTAAAAGATATATCAGTATCACTAAGAAGAGTGATACGTCTATCACTATCACGCTACATTGTATGTCTCTGACTGTACTGTATTTATTAGGCTGTTTGAAGGAGATTTTTTGTGACATGCTCTCCTATTGTAATAGCTGTAAGCTGGAAGCAAGTATAAATGCGATTCATTAATGGAAGACAAAAAAATATCTGTAGGTATATACAGTCTGTTACAATAGGCAAAGACCAATTGATACAGAAAAGTAATCTATAAAAGGTCCAAAAAGAGAAAAATAGTTATCAAATTTGAATCGTGTAGTAAACGTTGGACAAATTATTTCAAAATTTGCTTTGAACAGTCTTTATTTAATGATTTAGTCTTGGCAGATAGCTTGACTCACAACAATCTACGATAAACAAACTTTGGGTTTTCCTTCAGGAAAGTGCTGTACCTATTTTTTCTTTTCTTAGGGCCTGTAAATTAATCACATATCGTTTTTTTGTGTTCATGTTGCACGTTTTCTTCTTCTTCTATGCCATATTTGCACTTGTACATTTGTTACAGGGGTATGTAAATTAAAACGCTTCATTGATTTAACAAACATTTTCATTTGGAAGTCTGATTTTTTTTCTTTATTGGTTACGAAAAAAACGATCAATATAACACGGCCTTCGAAGAAGACACCCAAACAAAGCATTAGTTACGATTTCGCAGCTGTTACTTTAGCCAGAATAACTTTTAGTTCGATATTTTTATTTTTTCTGTTCTTAATTCAGACCTGATTTTGCGAAGCCAACAAAAAAGCAGAAATCAGCAAGCGGAAGTATTGAATATACAATAAAAAAGGAAGCATAATTTTCTTTTGTGAAACAAAATTTGAACTGGCGATTTTGTCTGAACAACCCGGCGACAAATCGTGGGTGCCGGTCCTTATTGAGATTGATTTGATTTGATTTTTGGTGTTTAACGCCACTTTCAACAATATTTCAGCTATATCATGGTGAACAGTTTTAGAGGTGGAGGAAGCCGGAGTACCCGGAGAGAACCACCGACCATGGGCAAGCAACTGGTAAACTTTATCACTTGCGGTTGCGAGTCGAGTGCACCCTTTTTTGTAATTTACAAAGCCGGGCGCGAACCCACGCCGTATTGGTGATAGGCTTGTATGAGTTGTTAGATCCAGCGACCTAACTCATTGAGCCACCCGGGCCCCCTCCTTATTGAGAACCCTGTCTTCAATTATGGAGGTAATAAAGAAAATCAATTGATCAATTACTGATCTTGAGGTATCTAGGTTCTAAAAATCTCATCACAGACTCCTGGTTTATCGGGGACAGGGGTTTTGATGGGGTAGGGTTATTGCCAATATTGGTGTTTATCGTCCATGACGAAATATGCACCGGAATGCACTCTGGGGTCAAATAAGATCAGTCTTTCCGAATGATCGTCAGACCGTAGGACATGACTGGTAAAAATCAGCATGGTCCGATAATGTTCACCGGAACACCGGACCGAAAGTCCGACGACCGATTCAGTAATTATCTACAACTGTATTTGTCATGTTTTAATACAGCCACGATCTGCTCTTAGTCGGTAAGAAAATATTTTATGTAGTTCATCAGAAAGTCATTGATGATGATGGTATTGTTCACTATTGAGGCCTAGATTTGTTTAATTTCGTTCAATAACAAACAATATTGGCGCCATTTTAAAGGGGACGCAACCCGACATTGTGCTATGGGAAATGTTGACCGAACTTTTTGTCCGAAGCTACTTTCAGCAAAACGAACTTTTGATTAAATTTTTTCTCATTTCTGTAACATAAAACGTAGTACTCATGTTTAATATGTTCACATTTGCAAGTGTTGGCCATTCAAAATTCGTTAAAATGCACGGGGACGCTTCACATTTTTATCCATCCACATTGATATTTTATACTCGACACCGGGTTAATATTACGATCTATCGAACTGTTTATTTACATACATATACATGTGTAAACGTAAATGCCTATGCAATTGGACTACTGCAAGCTAATTATATATATAAGGTTGCACTTTTTAAAGGATATTGTGTAATTGATCAGCAAATGATATGTTGCAATATAAAATAAATGAATGATATGTTTAAACTTGGTGCATTATATATGGGGTCTAAACAATAGATAACTTTCAATGGTCTATTATAAACGGTTATGGAAATACAGGCTCATACATACCCAAAATTTGCCAAAAAATGCTTGTTACGAGTGGCCACTTCATATTTTCCCCATTTTTAAAGGTGTAATACATTTTTCTCTCAGGAATAACAAAGTTAAAGTCAGCTTCAGTTTATAGAGAATTTTCTCTAGTTTCTGTTGGTATATAACATGTAGCACTTCAATATAATATCATTATCAGAGAAGATGTTAACCGAAATATGATGGTATGTAATCGTTTTTAACAAAATAGTCATTCACAAGATTAACAAGGAATTATATGGAGGCATCTTCTTATTTATCTACATTATATACAGTTAATCTTTTGTTGAGAGTGTGAGGAAGAATTATGACAAAAAAGAATGGAGAGAATTCTGATCATTTTTTTAATTCAAGTCTTCAAAGTTTGAAAAGACATTTTCCAAAAT
>MJUT01049158.1:230749-247418 GCA_002080005.1 Gigantidas platifrons | reverse complement strand
CTTCGACCAGCACTGTACATACAAAATAGCTCCAACAAACCAGTATGACAACCAGGGGCTATGTATACAGACCTCCTTCTCTGTTATAAACAGAAGTAGTAACAGGCAATTATATCGCATAAACTTGTTCCATACTACATCAAGAACAGAAGTCAATGGCCATGGCATGGAGCACTTTATAACACATATGCAAGACATTAAAGAAAATATGAAAACAAAAGGGAGCTATAAGAAACTAAATAAACAAATTGAAGACCAAATTAATGCAATCAAAGAAAACAACATAGATATGAAACATAAAAAGAAAACGAAAAGAGCATTGCAGGCCGAACCGCCAGATATCAACCTGGTCTCAATAACTAATGAGCAAATATGTATAATGGCAATCGATGGAGGGACATGCGATGAAATGAAGGATGATGACCTACATGGAGACTGGGTAAGATTGCCTGAGGTCATAGACCATGACGCACGTCTACATATACAGCATATGAATATCGATACTGTATAAAGTCAGAATGAACTTACACTAGTAGCTGATGACAGAGAGGTCAACAACTGCACTCCAATATACACAATCTGTGAAGTATGCAGTGAAGAAATAAATCCTGATGCGTCCATAGACTGTGAGGTATGTAAACAATCAATACATTATAGATGTGAAAATCTACCAAATAACTATGATGATGAGCAAGGATATACATGTAAGAGCTGTAAAGCATTGGATATACAGGAAACCATACCAAAGCAATCCAACATAGATATAAATGAGGACAATTTAGTGATAATGCAGAACCCAGAAGGTCACTACACCATGTACAATACAACTCGAGACAAACAAGAGCATGAAACGTTCCCTAAAATCAACAGCTATGATTTTAACCAGGATAATCATATCATGTCAACTATTGAGGGCCAAAATCAAAGAAATAAGCTCGCCACTCAAAAACCAACAGAAGAAAGCAGTATAGATGAACATATTACAAGACGGCAAAAAGATAAAGCAGAGAGTAGAGATAAAGAGCCACAAGAGACTATGCCAAAGCAAATTTCACCTACAACCGTGAATAGCAAGAACACAAATATTGTGGACGACTCCATAAAAAATGGCAAGAATAAGCAGAAAAAGCAGCAGAGAAGCAAGGAAAATGTTCATACGCAACAGCTTGAGGAACAGCTTGCACAATGTAAAGCCAGAATAGTAATGATGGAGGATACCAACAGGGATTACAAGAACACCATAAACTTGTTGCGAATGCAAGTAGAAGAAAGTTCAGCACTTAATGATATAAACATCAAAAAGCCAAACAAAACTAACTGTAACTGCTATGGCCAACTACAAGATCAATTAGATAGCAAGCTTGATATGATACTCAACAACTTTAGACTAGAGATGGAAAATTGGAATACTGATTGTCAATTGAAACATGACCACCAAACTGGGCAAATCAGGGGCGGATCCAGGGTGGGGTACACCCAGCATGTGCCCCCCCCCCTAAAATTGGAAAAAATATGATTTCTTTTTGCGTAAAATCGTGATTTTTCACACCTTTCTCCGCTCGGTGCGATTTTTTTAAGAGCGCCCCCCTAGCTTGAAATCCTGGATCCGCCCCTGCAAATATGTTATTGATGAAAAAAATCTAGTATATGAATCTCTTGTCCTGTTTATATATATATTATTAGAATTTGAGTGGTTTTTGATAATGTAAATTTCGTCCCGTTTATATATATATTATTAGAATTTGAGTGGTTTTCGATAATGTAAAACTTATTTACCAATAAAAAAACTACATTGATGGTGTGGTAATATTTAGTGTGCTTGTTTTGAGTATGGTAGATTGTGGGTTTGAGCCCAGGTCGATCAAACCAAAGACTATAAAATGTTATTTGTTGCTTCTCCACTAAGCACACAGCACTAAGGAGCAAGAACAAAGATTGGTTGGCATGGAATCAGGATAATATGTCAGAGTGGAGAGACATGTCTACCTGCAGACTGTTGTTTCAGTGAGCTAGCACTGTAAAAAAATCCAACTAAGTGTGTTGGTCTAGTACAAAACTCCATCATCATCACATGGAAAAAAAACTTGTTCTCGCCACAATAGAGCTGGAAAATGACTTACTTGGTGTTGAACAACCATCATACTCTCACTAAAATCTACCTATGTATTCAGTTTTCTGCTCCAATAAAACTGACTGTCATGATATTAATGAAATGTGATTGAAAGCGGTATTATACACTCTGTTATACAATATATATGTCTTTATTTTGATTTGATCTGGTCCAAAAAAAATCTTTATAAAGGTTAAATATTGAATGTTCATGAAAATCATGAGACTCTTTCCCCATGTACTGCCATGATATTACTGAAATAATGTTGAAAATGGCATTAAACAAACCCTTTGTATGTAACCCTAACCCTTTCCCAATGTGTTCATCACAATCTGGTTCTTTTCTCATTCATGACATATCACAGGATTTGTAACAAATGTAACATGATGGGTGCCACTAGTGGAGCAGGAACTGCTTATCCTTCCAGATTCCCAGAGTTTTCATTGCTCGATCTTTAGTGTTTTGTATATCATTGTTGGACCTTTTTTTTGTCTTTTGGTCATTGAATTGTCTGTTTTTCGATTTAAGGGATCTTATTACAACTTTGACTGTCCTTTGATTTATGGCTTCTGATTACCCCTTTGGTATCTTCAAACTTTTTTTAGGTTAGCGTATGGTTACAAGAAATTCTAAAAGTATGATAAAAACATTTTCTGAAGGTTTATATCATATTTATTTTTTTACATCATAAATCATTCTGATTAACATGATCATACCTGTTAACCTCAGAGATTGTGTATGTGGGAGATCTCCCACATTCCAACTATTTAATGTGGGAGATTTTGCGTGACGAACTTTTTAACACTAAAATTTTTTAGATTAAAGCAAACCAAATTTACTGTACAACTTTTATTGTTGTTGCTGAGCAACATTACTTCAAACCACTTTGGTAGGACAATACAGCTTGTTTTGCTGATCTTAGACCAGAGTCACTTGGTTCGTACTCATAACACAACAAGTTATGATTTTGCTTTGCACATAATAAAGAACAAAGTGTGTCATTGTTCAACTCAGATCTCATATCTGTCTGGATTCTTTTTAACATAGAAAAAATTCTCTCTGGGTCTGCATTTTTAAGATTGGTTGATTTCCTTGTTGAAGCAACTGCTTTTTTGTGTGAATCTCCATCAGCATGTCTTTTAATATCATATACACCACCATAGCTAACACTAAAATTTGTAGAACAAAGTTTGCAAAATGCCATATCATTCCCTAAAGTAGGCTGCACCCGATCGTATAATTTTGTCCAGTCCTCAAAGAATTTGCAATAATGTTTCTTTTTCTTTGAAGAAAGGGTGCTAGGTCCTGAATTCCAACGTCTCCTTGATTGTGACATAGTTGAATTGTATTTTTTTAAAGTTTTTTTCGTATTTAAGTAAGTAATTGAACGATATTCACCTTCAAATTTTCTTTTTCCACAACTTTGATTTGTGTAGCTATCCATTCGATATTGTAAACAACTTACATTATCGGCGTTTCAAGTAAAAACCAAGAGAATTCCGAGTAACAATCAGCTGATTCACGCAAACGTTTTAATGACCCAGCTGATAAAAACAACAAAAATGGCGTCCAATTTTTCGATTTTAATCAAATTTATGGTCGCGGGAGATAATGTGGGAGAAGTATTTCAAAGCGGGAGTTTTTAGTCTCCCGCGCGGGAGGCCGAGCTCAAAAGCGAGAGTCTCCCGTGAAATGCGGGAGGGTTAACAGGTATGCATGATGAATATTGCACATTTGTATTACATACAGAAAAAAAAAAAATCCATCGACATTGCCGTGCTTGGCCAATGGTTAAAACATTCTCTACGTTCCCATATACTTATTGTACATAAACATATCCAGCAACCTATACGAAGCCATGTAAATCAACTATAAAAACAAAATATTTCCTATATCTCATATTTATGCAGGGTCATGGTCGTGATTGTATGGTAGTAGGATTAACAACTATAATCAGTACCTATCACCACTAAAGTTGTGAGTTTTAACCCAGTTCATTGCGAGGTGTACTCGATACAATATTATGTGATAAAGTTTGTCAGTGACTTGAGACAGGTCGGTGGTTTTATCCAAGTACTCCGGATTCTTCCACCAATAAAACTGGCGTAAACCTAAACCAAACCTACCAGAAAGGAGGTGCTTACTCAAATGTTTTTCTCCATAATACTAAGTATTCCAAATATTAACACATTTTAAAAAGAAAAAAAAAGAATTTTCTTACCTACCTACCTACCCATGTTCAACATCTATCGGTAGGGTTTGGGCATTCTAGCATTTTGCTAAGAGTGGCCATGTGCATTTTTTATATGAGTCAGTAAAAAGCTACTGAATGATGACGAATGAATACAGCTGTAGCCAGTTACTAGTATCTATTTTTGGCACTTTTTTGCCTCTTGATTATATGAGTATATTCCCCAAAAATAAATCTAGACCTTTATTCTGTGGCAAGGATCATTGAGTTAAAATGTCAGAAGGATTGGTTAGATAGAACTAAAGTTATTGTGAAAAACAACATGGTGTCTACAGACAAAAAACAACATGGTGTCTACAGACAAAAAACAACAACACACTCGTACCATAATATCAAAGCAAAACCTCCATAAAAATAATGAAATATACAGTTAAAATATGCATTAAATTGAACAATGTACAGATTATCGACAATTGGTCGCAGGTGTCAACTTTATTTAGTACTCAGCTTTAAAGAAGAAAGAAATGCTCAGTGAACCTCACATTTCTGCATGTTTAGAAACCCTCTGTATGATACCCCTTGAAAATGTAGGGTAAAAATAATTCTTTTTTATACTAAAATCAGTGGAACTTGCTTTCTCTGTGCAACTCAGCTTCAAGTGTAGATCGTTGGCTCGAGTCCTAGTCGGGTAAAACCAAAGACTATAAACTTGGTATTTCCTACTTCTCTGCTAAGTATGCAACGTTAAAGAGTAAGGGCAAAGACTGGTTGGCTAGGAATCAGTATATAATGTGTCAAAGTGGAGCGACATGTCTTCCCACAGACTGTTGTTTCAGTAAAATCGCACTATAAAAATCCAACTCGCCATGTTGGTCTAGTATAAATATATGGACATCTTCTCATCAAAATGCAACTTGTTCTTGCCACGATATAGCAGAAAAATTACTCACTTGGCACTGAACAATCACTCACTCACTCACTCACTCAAATAAATAATTTTCATATTTAATCCACATCGCCATACATGAAAATCCCTTTTAGGGTAAATATCTGTGGATAATACAAGGTTTTTTATGGTACTAAACATTCAGTGTTTACTGTACAAGGCCTTTTACGGTACTACACATTCAGTGTTCACTGTTATTGTATCTGTAATGTACTACACTCGATTCTGTGATGTATAGGAAACTTGTTCTATGTGTTGTATAACATCATCTATAAATGGACGCTCTGCTGGATTTACTTTCATCAATAAGAGAACTGTATCTTGTAATGATTTTGAATATCTGAAAGATACAAAAAAAAACAACAAAATTTGATTAAAGTTACAAATGTTGTGAGAATTTTTAATTGAGATATAATTGTTGAGACCAAGACTTAGGGTCATAATACTTCATAAATCATGATTTTTGCTCTTGTGCTCCAAAATTGTCCAATCAGAACAGTCTTCTTGTGAAGCAGTGTTCTGATTGGCTGTTATTAAGAGCATGAGTAAAAACTTATACTCAAAAGTTTTATGGATATAAGGTCAGCACTTATGGTCATAAAAGCTTGGAGTTCGAGAACAAAACTCGTGGTAAAAAAGAATGACGATAAGCCTAGGTCAATGAGAACACTGTTTCGAACAAATTCAGTGTTTCAATTGGACAATTTTAGAAAAGTTTGTGATCGTAGGGCCATGACTTATAGTAATTTAACGTTCGAGTTTACGAACTTTATATTGGATACAATGTTCTGCCTGATCGGCTGTTTTTTTGTGACTCAACACAAAGCCTGAACTCAAAAGTTTTCATGCCACAAGGCCAGAGGAAGCTGGACTTTACAAACAAAACCAATTAGTGTTGGTAATTAACCAATCAGAATAAAGTCACACCTCTAACTGGTTCCAGGGCCTGGTGGGCTCAATGAGTTATGTAGTTGGATTACCTAACAACTCATACAAGCCTATCACCAATATGGCGTGGGTTTGCGCCCGACATTGTAAATTACAAAAATAGGATGCACTCGACTCGTAGCCGCAATTGATAAAGTTTACCAGTTCAGAGATCACTTTGGGCCACGCCATCACGCCATAGTCGCGCTAAAATTTGATATGGCCCATTAAAAAATGATGTGTGTGCCAGTAGGGCGCATTACCGTCACGTATAGCCCATACAATTGTACATCGTGCGACGGTAACCGGGATCTGCACTTATTTTGTTTCGAATGGATCTTAATTTTTATTTCATCCCACGAACGTAATCGGGCAAAAAAGTAAACCAGTCGTATCATCATCCAATAATCTCAGTATTTTTCATACTCGGGTCTCGATTATAACGAAAACTATTGAATGACAACAAAATGCCTCCCAAAAAGACAAGATTTGAAAAAAATCAACCAAAAATATCATTTTTCACGATGTCAGAGAAGGAAAATCCTTGGTCAGAAGATGAAACGGACACAGGTACAACCACAGAGGTGAATGAGCCTATTGAGGTCGATGACGACTTATCACACGAAGCCAGCGAAAACAAAGAACAAGAAAAGTTTCAGTCCCGTTGGGCCAGTTTCACATGGTTAACATATGACAAAGATAAAAACAAAATGTACTGCAGTAAATGCATTAGCATTGGAGCAAACAATACTATGACAGCTGGTTGTGATAATTTTAAAACATCAACACTCACTAAGCATGCAGCTAGTACTGACCACCTAAATTGCAAAAAGCTATCATACTCATAGCACCAAAAGAAATATCCAATCTCTCAACTTCTGTCAATAGGGTTTGTAACAAGGAAAAAAGCGCTATAACAGTTGCACTAAAAACTGTATATTTCCTTGCACAAGAAGGTATTGCTTTGTCAAAATAGACTAATGATGATGAAATTTTTGAAGGAGGTGGGAACACCAAATTTGGATTCTTTAAATGTAAACAAAAGAGCAGACTACAGCTCATACAATACTGCAGTTGATTTATTGACTGCACTTTCAGATGTAATTGAAAATATTTAAAAAAAACTCCATGAATCTCCAGTTCTCACAATTTTAACAGATGAGAGTACAGACTTTATTGTTCATCACAAACTGTGTATAAGTGCCCGTGTTGTATATACAAGTATGCATTGTTGAGATGAGAATGTTATGACTCTTTCATTCTGATTTTGGAAATAAGGTTCTAAATTACAAGGTTTATTGCCTCTAGAATTGCTCAGAATTGCTTAAATTGCTGAAAATCGTTTTCGGGCCGGGGGCCCCCATACCCCTGCCTAATGGCCCATTACTTTTGGAGATCTCTGTCAGTTGCTTGCCCATGGTCGGTGGTTCGCTCCGGGTGTTCTGGCTTCTTCCACTACTAAAACTGGTCGCCATGATATAGCTGAAATATTGCTGAAAGTGGCATTTAACACGTCAAATCGAATCAATCTAACTTGTTCCCCTTTACTGATATGTCACAGCTGGGAGATAAGAAGAAACACCATTACGCTTCACATGCGAGTGACCCTATGTAATGAATCTTTAATGATATGATAAATGCAGGTAAATACATGGAAATCCCACTACCATACGATCACATACATAACGGCTCCTAATAATTAATGGACAATGGATGATAATGAATGACCTTCACATACCTTTAAAGCACCACATTGTGCAATAATATAGAAAACAAAAAAATTTTAAATATAAAATTTGTGTTTTCAATTTAGAAATATAGAATTACAGTAAAACTTGAATATAACGAACACGTTTAGAGCGAATTTACGGTTACAACGAACTAATTTCTATTCCCCGACCAACTGCTTAATAAATCTATATTAAAATTTGTGCTTATAGCGAATTCGGTTAGTACGAATTAACGGTTACAACGAACATTTTTTCTTGTCCCTCAAAAGTCAAATCTATATATTTTTTCCACGGATAGTACGAAGTTAAAATCTACGTTTTGTTACTATTAATAATCGGTATTTTTATATTGATTTGTATTTGCTACTGGCTTAAATATTATACCTGTCATACTTTGTTGACAAATAAAAATCAAATAAAGATGATTACTGTTTATTCTCTTAATTAGTGATCATGAATTAATTTTTAATATTTATTGTCATAAAATTGTAAATTTAATATTGTTTGCATTTTCACAAGTCGTAAATAAACAATGGGACATTCATTAATCAATTTAACACTAATTACAGACAAGCTGTCGCTATCCCTACGATCTACCCAACACTAATTAATTTCTTAATAATAAAATCTTATGATACCGGGTCTGGTGCAAAAGATGCACATTTCGAGAAATAATCTCTCATCAGTTGTGCTAGGGGCCTAAAAATTGGAAAACCAAAATACACTTGTTTTTACAGGAGATTAAGTACAATTATGTTTGATAAAATAAAAAAACACCTTTATTTCCCAATAAAAACAATCCGATTGTTGTATTCCTCTTGGCGACAAGTATCACATACGATGTTTTCAAAAGGCTGGATTTAAAAACGAACTGACAAATATCGATGATAGTGAGTCTGGTAGTGATGATGACAAGCTACCCTTATCGCGCCTCATAGACATTCGTAATACGCTAGGCGAAATCGGGATCACATTGGAGGAAGTTGTTGCTGTTGACAACAATGTAGTTGTAACTGAAACGAGGTCTGATGATGATATTGTAAACTCTCTATTAAATAAGGACACTGATGGTGAAAATTCAGAAAGTGATGACGATCCTGTACTAGATGATGTTCCGACAAATGCAGATGGTTTACTTGCACTTGACACTGTCCGCCGTACGTTAGAAACATATGACAATGTTGATGAATTTTTTTTTTTAAAAGATCGAAAATATATTTACCAAAAAACAAAAACAGTCTACCATTCTATGTTTGCATTTGATCGAAAATATATTTACCAAAAAACAAAAACAGTCTACCATTCAAGATGTCTTTGCTAAAGATATTTTAGTGATTAATCAGTGTGTATAGTCCATGTATCTATGTTTGCATTTGATTGAAATAAAATAACTTGATTTGCATATGATTATATATAACGAATTCGTTTTATGTTATAACGAAGTTCGCTATATCCATATAGCGAATTACGATTATAACGAAATAAATTTGACTGTCCCCACAAATTCGTTATAGGCAAGTTTTACTGTACTCCTTTTTTTCACATCTAGAACAATGTTCCATTTAATATATAGAGTTACCTCCCCATAAATTTCTAATTACATACCCTTTTGCATCTTCTGGGAATTTAACTCTGCCACTCTGGGCTGCAAGAGCTATGCTGCCACCATGGTTGTAGTCACTCTCAAATGGGGAGGCCAAATAGGCTAAAGCATATAATATACATCCTAATGACTGAAATTAGAAAATACACTACTGAAAATACTATAAAAGTAAGCACATGCTCATAAGGGAATATCTCTACAATAATTTAATAAACTAAGATACATATACATAGAATAATGACAGTTTTGAAGGTAAAGACAGACATTTATCACAAGTATAATAGTGATTCCCGAAAGGACCAGCTGGGATACTAGTCTTGTTTGTCAACATACAAAAGTGAGGATATCATTTTATCAGTAACGTCGTAATTTGTTTGACTGATAATTTTCAGTATCACAGTCAGTTCATTGATACTGATAATATAACTCAGTGAGATCAATGAAAAAATGTCAAAATTACCAATAACAAAACTGTATTAAAAGATATCATTTATTACAATAAACCTCATATATCCTTGTCTGTAAAACATTGTGTCGGAACTACTCAAAAATTAATGTTAATAGGACAAAATATCTGAAAACAGGGAAATACACAGGTAAACCATTACGAAATTTAATGTTTTCTTTTTAAAAAGATTTATTGAATGGTTTGGTTTGGTTTTATGGTGTTTAATGACACTTTCAACAATATTTTAGCTATATTATGGTGGTCAATTTTATTGGTGGAGGAAATCGGAGGACCCAGAGAAAACCACCGACCTGTCGCAAGTCACTGACAAACTTTATCACATAATGTTGTACACCTCACCCTGATCGAGATTCGAACTCACAACATCAATGGCAATAGGCACTGATTGCTTAAAGTAGTTGCAAATCCAACTACCATATGATCACGGCCATGATGGCCCCTTAATTGAATAAATTGCTACAATATTTACCCATATATCTGTTCTCTCATCTATACTGGATCCTAAATCTGGATTAAATAGTTCTGGTGCCCTGTAGAACATAGAACATCTCTCAGCTGCCTCATCCTAAAATAAAAATAACAGAATAAGTACCATGGTTAATTTGATTGATGGTGGACGTAGTAAGACTATTTCTCTTATATTTAGTGTTTTATTGAAACTCTTGCATTAAAAATATACTTTCAACACATCAAGAAAACTGAGTCAAAGGTGAGCTTTATATTTAAAGACATTGCATGTTGTTAATCCTGCAGAAAAGTTGCATTAATTAATTCATATAAAGGAATATTGTGTAGGTTTGGTTTGGTTTGTGGTGTTTAACGCCACATTCAACAATATTTCAGTTATATCGTGGTGGTCAGTTTTATTGGTGGAGGAAACTGGAGTACCCGAAGAAAACCACCGGCTTGCAGCAAGTCACTTTATCACGTAATGTTGTATCAAGTACACCTCGCCATGAATAGGGTTCGAACTCACTATTAGTGGTAATAGGTGCTGATTGCATCTACCATACAATGATGACCACTACTGCTCTGGAATATTTTACAATTACATGTATATGATTATCACTCGTTTTCTGATAACTAGAAGTGAACTGATTTACAACTTGTCCAAATTAGCTTACCAAATCTCAATAGGTAAATAAAACATGTGAAAGGGTTACCTAGCTGCAATAATGTAGCTCATGTGACAAACTTGTGTCTCGGCGGAGCTACAAGGCGATCCCATTCGGCACAATGGAGCAAAACAATAAATTGCAGTTGAACATAAAAACTAACTATTACAGTGATTGAGCTAGCGCTCGTCACTTTCGTCATTGACGATTGATTTTCGAAAGTGACGAGTATTTCCCGTACCCAATTCGCCACTTGAATTTTCAAAAAATCATAGAAAAATGTTTGTAAAAATCCATTTTTCTTCTTCATTTGCTGATTAAAACTAATTAGTCACTACAATGACAATTTTATGACATGTCAATCAACGGATTATAGAATTTTTGTTGTGATGGCGTAATCTTTGATCTCACCTGGCTTGATTTACCTGGTTAAAGATAATGATCCTGACAAAGAATTCAATCAACGATAATGATTTTTTTTTATAGTTATGACATGTACTCAAAATGCCACAGTATGTATTGAAAGTGGACATATTTTTGTAATCGTCATTCATTGCACGATTCGTCACAATGTCCGGAATAACGAAAAAAAAAAATGTCCGGAATGACGAACTATTGTTGCCATGTTTCATTTATGAAAATGTCAATATCATGTTTATCTATCGTATCCATTAAGTATTTTGAAAGTGATTCTCTCGAAAAGTTATAAATTTTGGTTAAAGAAACTTTAAAATAAAAATGGCACCATCAAAAATGCAATAGGAGTACGCATCCACCAAAGCTACTTTTAAGCAAACCAACTTTTGATGTATTGATTCCCATTTCTGTGACATGAAATCTTAGTTCTCATATTTAATATGTTCATTTATATGCAACGGTTGGTCATTCAATTCGTTGAAATACACTGCACAAGGACCTATAAGATTTTTATCGATCTGCATCTGGGTATTAACAATTGCGTTCTATTTATAGAACTATTTACAAATGGACACGTGTCTGCAATGAAAAAAAAAAATAACTACAGTATTTTTATTCCAATTGTTGCAATTTGATTATGAGGTCTGAGAAATAATAATTTATTTTACAACTTTCTCCAGTCCAGTTTTTGACGTTTGTTCTATATATTTTATTACTAGTTGGACCATTGGGCAAATTGGCAGAGGCATATTTTTTTCTGCTGAAGACCACAAATATGAGTTATTACAATTGTGGTTTTGACCAAAGCACAGTAACATTTCAAAAAGGGTGGGGGAGGGGGTTATTACAATTTGTGTGGTACTTATTAGACCAAAGCACAGTAATATTTAGAAAAAAAAAGGGGGTGGGGGCGTATTACAACTTGTGTGGTATTCGATCAAAAGTAAATTATTATGAGATTAAGCTCATTATATTCTTGTCTATTCATATTTAAAAAAAAAATTTGGCTTCGCAAAAGTGACTAATGGTCTCAAAATCCTGGTTGAATCCCTGTATTAACGCTTCAAACATTTCATTATAACTATTACTGATGATCCCAGTCCTTGTTAAATCGGTTTGGCTGAGAAATGTATGCTTTTCAAAGGTAGCAACAACCTTGTTCAAATTTATTGATCGTTCGCCATAATCGGAAACTATGGAAGGCGGAGCTTTTCTAAATATGGTATTTCTTACTATGAAATCTAAAATACAGATGTAAACATTCACTCCTCAAATCGCCAAATATGGTATATCAACATCCAAATAAGGAAAATACCAAAGTGACGCTTTGACCGGAAATGACCACAAATGACAAAATTCAAAATGTATGAATGAAGAACGTAAACTGATTTTTATTTTGTGGGAATTACATTCTAAAATACTGGTAGGTGATAAAAACTTGTTATAATAGTGGCCAAAAGGAAAGGTTGTCTTATTATTGATAAATGCAGGCGTCAGAAACTCTGTAAGCTAGCGCTAAAAATCTCTGCGGCTGCTCCATTACTTGTAATGGCATTCCGTTAAAACCCTTGCGAGTAAGCGAGCATTTAGGGTTTTATTATTAGAACTAGGGTTACCAGAAAATAAGATGTTATGCTGGTATTGTGGTAACAGAATATAGTTTTTTCATCTGACACCTTCTGCTAACAAGATTGGTTGTGTAATGGTTATCGTGCTTGCCTCAAGTGCAATAGATTGTTGGTTTGAGCCTAGGTCAAACCAAAGACAAAATAAAATTGATATTTGTTTCTTCTCCATAAATCATGCAGCATTTAGAAGCAAAGAGCAAAAACAGGCTGGTCCAGGATGAGGATAATGTGTCTGAATGAAGCAATACCTCCAAATAAATCCAGCTACCATACAATCACAACCACGATGGTCCCTGCTACAGTTGTGTAACTGACTTCGGTCTTACATGTGTATAACAATACAAACATGTGTATTTGTGTATTTGTGCAATCTGTCTTACATATATATAACAATAATTCTGTACCTGTAGAATGTGTGATTGCGATGGAGTATTGATTTCTACTCGTGCTTTATTAGCAGAACCTAAATCCATCAAGATGGCTGTTCCATTATCTGACAACAATATGTTGGCCATCTTTATATCCCTGAAAACAAATATGATAATTTACAATAAACTGACGTCTTCCTCTGTGGTATATTTAAATTAAAATACGTAGAAGCAAAGCAAGCAAGCAAATTAAAAAAAAAATTCTGAAAACTATTTTTTAATATCCTTTCTGCATGATGCAGGACGATAATTGTAGGTTTAGGTTTATGGTGTTTAACGCCACTTTCAACAATATTTCAGTTATATTGTGGCGGTCAGTTTTATTGGTAGAGGAAACCAGAGGAACTAGGAGAAAACCACCGATCTGTCTCAAGTCACTGACAATTTATCTCATAATGTTGTATCGAGTACACCTCGCATTGATCGTAATTCAAACTTGCAACATCAGTGGTGATAGGCACTGATGGATAGGTAGTTGTAAATCCAACTATCATACGATCACGGCCACGACAACCCCGCAAACAAGCAAATTAATTTATTTTTAAATCTATATTTAACATATCTTTTCTGCATGATGCAGGATGTTAATAATTTCTGTCCAAGTTAGATCAAGAAAAGCCAAACCAGGTTTTTTTTAATTCTGCAGTTCAAACCAGTTGAACAAAGACTTCTTTACTGGCAATATATTGATTGTATTGAAATATATAAATATATACTTATAATCATCTCAAGCAAGTTACAACCATATAATATATCTACCCCCACTCAACCCTGAAAGAGTTCTCTGTTATATACTCAATATTTTATATACATGTAAATTCAACTCATCATTATTAATATTTAGTTAGATTTTTTTTGGTTGACAATCTTTTATAAATTTTTGTTCTCAACTCAGTGGGATTGGAACTCACATCGTTAGTACACTGCAGCAGCATGGTGACAAACCATTATAGAATTATAGTTTCATAATCGTGTGGTGATGATACATGCACATGTATCATACATGTATGTATATTGAACAATACTCACCTATGAGCGTACGGAGGACTGTTTTTGTGGAAAACACTGACTCCCTGACATATACCAAGAAACAATGACCAAATCTTCTCTTCTGAGAACTTTTCTGATTTCCTACTCATTCTCTCTATTATCTCTTGTAAGGAGCCTCTCTGTAAACACAATGAAAGAAATTTAAAACAATGATTGTAAACAGTTCCGCCAATATAAAACTAGAACTATGAGTGACCTCACTGAGTGATACCCCCGCTTGCAGTTTAGTAGGAGTTGCGCTTACAAGGTACATGCCCCCCTCACCCCTCCTTTCGTGAAAGTAAAAATTGAATTATCTCGCCTTTGAAATTTTGGACAGCAACCATATTCCTTCATGCACATCTGCAGGTAGTATACTACAAGTGTGTAAAGTTTCATAAAAATCCAATAAGCCGTTTAGGAGGAGTTGCGCTTACAAGGTACATGGACGGACGGACAGGATGATTCCTATATACCCTCCCAAACTTTGTTTGTAGGAGGGTATAAAAAACAACAATTGCCTCTCACTTTAACTCGCTGAACACAAAATATGAAAAGAAAGTTTAAACAATGATGGTCAACAATTCTACCAATATAAACAAAATGACCAATCACACTCCCACCTTCACATACTGAACAAAATAAAGGACCACGACATATGACATTGTAAATCCAGATCCTGTTTTGGGACAGGCACGAAATGTGGCAGGGTTAAATGGGTTAGTGATCCCAACCCTCATCTCTTGATATGAACGTAAAATGAACATAATATACCAATGACAAGGTTGATGTATATCTTCTCTTCTGCTTGTTTATCTCTAATCTTCTGTTGTTGTTTAAGGAGCCCGGGTGGTTCAGTGAGTTAGGTCGTTGGATCTAACAACTCGTACAAGCCTATCACCAATACGGCGTGGATTCGCACCTGGCTTTGTAAATTACAAAAAAGGGTGCACTCGACTCGCAGCCGCAAGTGATAAAGTTAACCAGTTGCTTGCCCATGGTTGGTGGTTCTCTCCAGGTACTCCTGCTTCCTCCACCACTAAAACTGGTTGCCATGATATAGCTGAAATATTGTTGAAAGTGGCATTAAACATCAAAATTCAAAATAAAAAATCTTCTGTTGTTGTTTATATAGACCCTCTCTGTTAAAGGGATACTGCCTGTAAATTTGGTATTTTCTTTAAAGTTTTTTTTTGCATTGAAAGTTAATATATACATTCAAAACATAACTTACTGAATAAATGTTTAGAATATCCAGTAACTTACTGAATAATATGAAAACTTCACTGACAATGTCTAAATGTTTAGAATAATACTGAATAATAAAACATTACTATGAGAACATTGCTGACAATGTCTAAATGTTTAGAATAACTTACTGAATAATAAGGCAATACTATGAGAACTTCACTGACAATGTCTAAATGTTTAGAATAACTTACTGAATAATAAGCATTACTATGAGAACTTCACCAACAATGTATAAAGGTTTAGAATAACTTACTGAATAATAGGCATTACTATGAGAACTTCACCAACAATGTATAAAGGTTTAGAATAACTTACTGAATAATAGGCATTACCATGAGAACTTCACTGACAATGTCTAAATGCTTAGAATAATTTATTGAATAATAAGGCATTACTATGAGAACTTCACTGACAATGTCTAAATGTTTAGAATAACTTACTGAATAATAAGCATTACTATGAGAACTTCACCAACAATGTATAAAGGTTTAGAATAACTTACTGAATAATAGACATTACTATGAGAACTTCACCAACAATGTATACATGTTTAGAATAACTTACTGAATAATAAGGCATTACCATGAGAACTTCACTGACAATGTCTAAATGTTTAGAATAACTTACTGAATAATAGACATTACTATGAGAACTTCACTAACAATGTCTAAATGCTTACAATAACTTACTGAATAATAAGGCATTACTATGAGAACTTCACTGACAATGTCTAAATGCTTAGAATAAGTTACTAAATAATAGGCATTACTATGAGAACTTCACTGACAATGTCTAAATGTTTAGAATAACTTACTGAATAATAGG
>MJUT01049158.1:177376-191135 GCA_002080005.1 Gigantidas platifrons | reverse complement strand
CTCATGTCTTATTTACGTTATTTGTGTTTGTTTGGTTCGTCTATTCCTCCAGTTGTTTGTAGGAGGGCTCATGTCTTATTTACGTTATTTGTTTTTGTTTGCCTATGGTAGTGTCCAACATATATATTGCGTCGTGTTTTTGTTTTGTTTTTCTTCATGTGTACCCTATGTTTCCAGTTTCTCTGGATTGTCCATTTTTGATTACTTCTTCGGTATTCTCTAACGTTTATATACATTTACGTATAACGTGAAATGAGCAGAATTCAGCCATATTCATAACACGGAGAAGTGTACAAACAATACTTCATTTAGGTATGAAGGTATCACTCAAATGGTAAAGTTCTTCAAGAGTTACTGTGAGACTGGTATTTATTGACACTTTCTTTAATTTTAAGTTAAATTCGGACTACCAGACTTATTAGTGAAGGGAGGTCCGAACAGATATAACAACATGACAGTTGGAATCCCGGGAATAGGATAGAGGTTTAGAAACCTCGACACTGTAGGTTGTCGGTATTGGGATGCAGAAACACATCTGTTTGTGTTCGGCTCGTAGTGACAGGTCAACTCTGTCTTGGGTGGCGGTATGGAATCCTTGTCGCTGTAGGTAAGTATTTAGATGCGAACGCACGTCTGTTTGTGTTCAGCTCTGGTCAGAAGTCAACGATCGCTGTCATCCCAAGAGATACGAAATACAAACGGGTGTCCAAAAGAAGTATATATATTGTTCAAGATTGAACGAAGAAAATACATATATTTACTTAAATATGTTGCTTCTTGGTTGAAGTCATCGCTACCAATATTCTACGGTCGTCATCGCGAACTGGTTGACTGTTTCGAGATACAAATAAATAAATGTATCAAATGGCAATGGATCTTTTCCCTTTAAGGTATATTTTGTTCATTTTCTCTATCATCGACAAGAGCAACACGACGAGTTTCTCATAAGAAACAAAAACTGCGTATCTTTCTCGAGGACCTTGGTTCACCCACGTACCTTTCTCGAGGACCTTGGTTCACCCACGTANTCACTTAATGATGTGTGTGACCCGCCGTGAACTTTTATTTTCAAGATATCATTTACCATATTGTAAACAGATTATATATTTCTTATATCCTGGGAAAATTGACATCTTGATTCTATCTTCTAAGCTTCAGCATGCAATGTAAAATTCATGAGATAGTTTAATCTTAGTAAATATAATCTTAGAATGCAGTCGTGTTTTATTTCTTTAATGGTATTAAAGAACATAGAAATGATTTAGTCAAATACACAACAATTTTGGCGACGAGGATGGCCGTTCATTGTTTAAATTAATTCGGGGGACTTTTCCGATCTTGTTTCTGTGAAATTTCCTCGGTTAATTGGACAATATGGCAACTGGATATATTGGTAAAATAGAACCGTTTGACGATAGTGTTGAATCGTGGAACTCCTATGTTGAGAGATTGGAACAGTATTTTACAGTAAATGAAATAGATGATGACAAGAAAGTTCCAGCATTATTGACATTATTAGGTGGAAAAACCTATGGACTTTTAAGAAATTTAACGTTACCAGACAAACCGGCAACAAAAACTTACGATGTAATTGTAAAACTTCTAAAGGACCATTTAAGTCCGAAGCCGTTAATTGTTGCAGAAAGGTTCCGATTTTATAAACGTTACCAGTTACAAGGGGAGACAGTAACTAAGTACGTAGCTGAACTTAGACGATTAGCAGAATATTGTGAGTTCGGAACTCTAAATGAATCTTTAAGAGACCAGTTTGTTGTTGAACTTAAAGATGAACATACACAGAAGAAATTGTTAGCTGTTGCGGACTTGACATTTGTCAAAGCTATTGAAATTGCTGTAGCTGTTGAAACTGCAAACAAGGATGCAATTGAACTGAGAGGAAAATCAAATCCTGAAAGTTCCGTAAATATGGTACAAAGACATCACAGACCAACGTCGTCAGGGAAGACAGGAAAACAGAAATCGTTTGTTTGTTACCGGTGCAATGGAGTGAATCACCGACCGGACAATTGCAAATTTAAAGACGTTATATGTCACAACTGCAATAAAAGAGGACATATTCGTAAAGCGTGCAAATCAGCTGTGAAATCAAAACCAAGACCACAAAAGAAAATTCATGCAGTACATAATGAAGAGTGTAGTGATGATGATGATTATTTGGGAATTAATTGTGTGAAAAATAAAAACGCACAAGATTCAATTTGGATTACACCAAACGTGAATGGAAAAGAGATTAAAATGGAGCTGGATACCGGTTCAGCCGTATCAATAATTTCTGTCCTGGATTACAAAAGGTATTTTCAAAATGAAAAGCTAGAAAGTGCAAAAATCACACTGAAAACATATTCAGGCGAATTATTGATTCCCAAGGGATATATTAATGTTCAAGTGAAATATAATGGTCAGTGTGAAAGTCTTAAATTGTATGTAGTGCAAAAAGGTGGCTCTGCCTTATTTGGCCGAGAGTGGCTCAAGAAAATCAATCTTGATTGGAAAAATCTTAAGTGGATAAATAAAATATCCGTATCCGGGAATACAAGTGAAAATTTGGATTTACTTCTGAAGGAATATTCAAATGTTTTCAGTGATGGAATAGGATGTGTTGCTGAAATAAAAGCTAAGCTTACACTGAAGGAAAATGCAAATCCCAAGTTTGTTAAGGCAAGACTCGTACCGTTCTCAATTAAACCGCAAGTGGAACGTGAACTTTCCAGATTGGAAAATGAAGGAATATTGTCAAAAGTTGACACAAGTGAATGGGCATCCCCGATAGTCCCCGTAATGAAACCGAATGGTTCCGTACGTATCTGTGGAGATTTCAAAACAACAGTAAATCCAATGCTTAAAGTGGACCAATACCCGCTCCCGCGAATTGATGAAATGTTTGCAACACTTGCAGGAGGACAGAAATTCACAAAGATTGATCTTCGTCAGGCTTATTTACATCTGGAAGTAGATGATGAGTCAAAACCGTTAATGACAATAAACACACACAAGGGACTCTATCGATATAACAGACTATTATTTGGGATAGCGTCAGTCCCAGCTATATGGCAAAGAACGATGGACCAAGTACTTAATGGACTTGGTGGAGTTCAGTGTATGTTAGATGACATGATTATCACGGGATCTAGTGATGAGATGCACTTGCATAACTTGAGAAACGTACTTCAGAGACTTCAGAACTATGGCTTGAGGGCGAACTTACAGAAGTGTTATTTTTTAAAGGATAGGGTTACCTATTGCGGACATGAAATCAGTGCAGAGGGACTGAGAAAAACAGCGGACAAAATACAAGCTGTAAGGGAAACACAGACCCCGAAAAATGTAAAGGAATTGCGAGCTTTTTTAGGACTAGTAAATTATTACCACAGGTTTTTACCGAATTCTGCGACTGTACTGAAACCATTAAACGAACTGCTTGAAAAGGACAGAAAATGGGTCTGGACAGATAAATGTGAGAAAGCGTTTGAGGACACAAAAACAATGATTACATCAGATCAAGTGCTTACACATTACAACCCTGATTTACCGGTACGCTTAGCTTGTGATGCGTCACCGGTCGGACTGGGGGCAGTACTGTCTCATGTTATGCTGGATGGATCTGAAAGACCGATTGCGTTCGCGTCAAGAAGTCTTACAAAGTCGGAAAAGAACTATGCGCAAATTCAGAAGGAAGCTCTTGGAATAGTGTGGGGAGTGAAGAAATTTCACACATATTTGTACGGTAGGACATTTACATTATTAACTGATCATATGCCATTAACCACAATCTTTAATCCAGAGAAATCAATACCTGTCACTACTGCAGCTAGATTACAGTGTTATGCTATTTTTCTTTCTGGATTCACGTATGATATTGAATATAAAAGTACTAAGAGACACAATAATGCAGACGCGTTATCAAGACTGCCAGTTCAAAATGATACTGACACGAAAAATGCAGATGCAGATGATGTATTTCACATGTCACAAATTGAAGACTTGCCCGTAACAAGTGCAGAAATACAACGCGAGACGAAAAAGGACAAGGTGTTAGCATCCGTGTTGAACCAGACCATGAATGGATGGGAAAATACTGACAATAAAACTTTAAATCCGTATTATAATCGCAGAAATGAGATAACAGTGAGTCATGGCTGTTTAATGTGGGGAATAAGAGTTATTATTCCGGTAAAATTCAGGACCCGAATCCTAGAATTGTTACACAGTAGTCATCCTGGAGTGGTGAAAATGAAGGCATTAGCCAGAAGTCATGTGTGGTGGCCTGGGATTGATCATGAAATTGAAAACTTAGTGAAGAGTTGTACAGGATGTCAGACAACACAACATGCGCCAACACTTGCACCGTTACATCCATGGGAGTGGCCTGAAACCCCATGGCAACGAGTCCATATTGACTTCGCAGGTCCGTTCATGAACCGAATGTTTTTTGTTATGGTGGATGCACACAGCAAATGGCCGGAGATTTTTTAAATGAAATCTATCACAGCACCTAAAACCATAAACATTATGAGACAAGTGTTCGCAAGAAATGGTGTACCTTCACAAATCGTCAGTGATAATGGACCAACATTCATCTCAGAAGAATTCATAGAATTTATGAGTAGCAACGGAATTAAGCATACAAAATCTGCACCGTATCATCCCGCTACGAATGGACTAGTCGAGAGATTTATTCAAACATTCAAACAGTCAATGAAAGCGATGAAACAGGAGACTAGTGATATGAACAAAAAGATTGCTAATTTTCTGTTAACATATAGACAGACTCCGCACTCTAGTACCCATGAAACGCCATCAAAATTATTTCTTGGCAGAGAATTAAGATCGAGACTTCATTTGTTAAAACCCAATATTAAAAACACTGTCAGAAGTAACCAGGAAAAAGCTTGTGAAATGCGACAGGAGAAGAAATATAGACAATTCGAAGTAGGCGAAAGAGTTATTGCGAGAGACTATAGAGGAAAAGACCCGTGGGTAGCAGGAAATATCAGTGAGCGTGAAGGACCACTTATGTATAAAGTGGCAACCGACAAAGGACAAATATGGAGACGACACACAGAACAATTAAAAACCACAAAAATGGAACAAACTCGTGAAGCACCGAATGTTGATGACTGTATTGTCGTACATGATGGTGATGACCAATCAAAATCGAGCACTGAAAACACGTATTCACCGAAACATAAAGTACCTGAGACAACTCCACGTCGTAACCCCAGACGAGAAAGAAATCCACCGAAAAGACTTATAACGGAAATATAATTGTGCATGAATAGGACTGTATGGCTACACGGTATGAGGCATAATAATCCTCGTGTTGTCATATCAGACAAAAGACTGATCTTGCATGTAATATGAAAATATTGTAAAATTGCATGTGCTATCTTTCTATCTTTATTTTCTATTTATATTTTCAAATCACATGATTAAGGTTTCATTGATAAATTATAAATTATAAGTCATTGATAATATAGTGTATTGCCATGTTATCTTTACTAATGTTTATTCTCAAGAAAGACATTAACTTGATTAATGCTTTATCACTTAATGATGTGTGTGACCCGCCGTGAACTTTTACTTTCAAGATATCATTTACCATATTGTAAACAGATTATATATTTCTTATATCCTGGGAAAATTGACATCTTGATTCTATCTTCTAAGCTTCAGCATGCAATGTAAAATTCATGAGATAGTTTAGTCTTAGTAAATATAATCTTAGAATGCAGTCGTGTTTTATTTCTTTAATGGTATTAAAGAACATAGAAATGATTTAGTCAAATACACAACAATATTTTTTTTTTTTTCATTTTCTCTATCATCGACAAGAGCAACACGACGAGTTTCTTATAAGAAACAAAAACTGCATATCTTTCTCGAGGACCTTGGTTCACCCACGTACCTTTCTCGAGGACCTTGGTTCACCCACGTTTTTATTGTATTATGTTTTTAGTTTTCTGTGTTATTTTTTTTTGTCTGTTTTGTGTTTCGATTTTGCTTTTTTATATTTGTTGGATGTTTTTTGCTTTTGTTTTGTCTTGTTTTATTTATGTTTTTTTTATGCTTTGTTTGTTTTTGTTCAGTGTCTTTCACCAATTATTGTTTGTGTCTCTGAATTGTCCATTAACGATTGCCTCTTAAGTTTTCTCTAACGTTTATTTACAGTCTCTCTGGATTGTCCATTAATGATTGCCTCTCCGGTATTCTCTACCGTTTATTTACAGTCTCTCTGGATTGTCCATTAATGATTGCCTCTTCGGTTTTCTTTAACGTTTATTTTATGAAAATTGGAAAAATATTGTGAAAAAAGATAGAAACAATATCTTATACTAGTATATGTAAATCAATCTATGTATGATATACTAAACAATTGTACTATTTGTAATACATGTGTTAAAAATACACATATATGTTAATGACGTGTGTTACTAATTTTAGATAAGTGAATATGTTTTTGTTTATTAACATAATGATGGCGACAACTATAGCGAACATAATCGTCGTCCTGAGTAAGTGCTTAATCAATAATTTCTGGCCCAATTCTCTAAGTAATATTGCGGGCTTACAGAATATTTGTATACTCGTTAGAGGTAATTCATAATTAAGATGTTTAAATAGTCTTATGCATATCGTGTTGTGTTTTTTGTTTTATTTTCTTTCGTCTTGTGTACCGTATGTTGCCAGTTTCTCTGGATTGTCCATTTTTGATTGCCCCTTCGGTATTCTCTAACCTTTATATGTTCTGTGTCTTGTGTGCTCTATGTTGCCAGTTTCTCTGGATTGTCCATTTTTGATTGCCCCTTCGGTATTCTCTAACCTTTATATGTTCTGTGTCTGGTGTACCCTATGTTGCTAGTTTCTCTGGATTGTACATTTTTGATTGCCCCTTCGGTATTCTCGTAACGTTTATTCTAATGTTTCCCATACACTTTATTGTGTCTCGTAAAAGGGTATTTAAAAACGTAATTGATATTGTTGTCAAATTGAATAGGTAGCAATATTAACATTAATTATAGTATGTATTTATACTCTTAGGAACATGTTAGAGTAAAATATCCTTTAGATCACTACTTTAAACATTAATGGAGGAATTAGACACGATAGTCATGTCTATCCCACCATCTTTAATATTTATGCAAATAAAGTGTTTAACTCATTGTTTAAAAAAAAAATAACAATACACATTTTGTAAAATTAGCACATCAAAGAAAGTAGCTTAATGCTTGAAGAAGATTTTCTCTTGTTCTTTGAAACAGAAGAAGGTAATTAATAACACAGATAAATTTTCAAAACATTGCTATAAATTGCAAAAGGTTTAGTGTAAATATCCATATCCATTGCTTTGATGAGCAACTAATATGTACCAACTGTGCCCCTATTCCTGCCAAATTTTTCTTTTATTCGTAGAAGGCAGAATTCATACAAATGCTTCTCAAGAACAGTGGACATAAGCTAGTCCGCTCCATTAATTTCACGTCCCGTTATATGGGTTATATCTTTCAGAAAATAATTCTAAATTTGTTGTGATTATGTTGCTCACATTTTCAATGAGCGAGAAATAAAGGATACCACAAGGAATACAAGTTTATTTTACCAATCAGGGGCCCTCAAGGGGCAATGACAGTACAATAAATGACTCGATGACATATACAGTAATAAAAATAAACAATTCAATGATACATATATTCCAGCTTTATTCCTTTACTTGTATCTAGAAATTGGCAGTGAGCATCAGTAAACAGCGAAACTGTACGAGAAAGATATTTCAATTTCCCCATCGTAAACTTTTATTTTATTGTAGCATCATTCCAGCAGAGCGCCTGTATCTAGAGTATTTATATCTCTCAGTTGATATGATATTCCGGAGTTTGTCGTTCTTATAAAGATTTCCTCGATAGAAGGTTGCTGCTAACAAGGAAGCTACCGGACCAAGGGTCTATTAAAAAATTGTACGATCGCAAACTTTACTTCCTTAACCGTTAATCACAAATAAGTTCTTTCCTCATTCATGACTTGTCACCGGGTTTGTAACCAGAATAACATGACGAGTATCACTAGCGGAGCCGGAAATGCTTACCATTCCGGAACACCTGAGTTAATCTCCGATGTTTTAGTGGGGTTCGTGTTACTTAATTTTTAGTTGTCTGTGTGATGTGCATTTTCGACCATCGATTGTCCCGTTGTCGTTTTTTGTGTTTGCCATTGTACTGTGTGTTCTTTTTTGTTTTTATACCCCCGCTCCATCGGAGGGGGGGAATACTGTCTACCTCTGTCCGTCCTTCCGTTTGTCTGTCCTTCCGTCCGTCCCAAGATATTTTTCGTCGCATTTTTCTCAGCAAATATTGATGGCAGAAATCTGATATTTGGTCACAAGCTTCATATAGGTACCCCATATCGTGGGAAGCGTTTTTGGACACGTCACATTCCTACTTCCTGTTTACCGACTTGGTTGGTTTTATACACATCGAACATATATGCGGGGGTATCATAAGTGAGCATTAGCTCACAGTTCATCTTGCTGTATCTTCAAACATTTCTGACCGAGCAGGAAAAGTCAACTGTGAACGTAGTAAGAAAGGTAAACTGTGAACGTAGTAGGAAAAGTCAACTGTGAACGTAGTAAGAAAGGTCAACTGTGAACGTAATAAGAAAAGTCAACTGTGAACGTAGTAAGAAAAGTCAAATGTGAACGTAGTAAGAAAGGTCAACTGTCAATGTAGTAAGAAAAGTCAACTGTCAACGTAGTAAGAAAAGTCAACTGTGAACGTAGTAATAAAAGTCCACTAAGAACGTAGTAAGAAAGGTCAACTGTGAACGTAGCAAGAAAGGTCAACTGTGAACGTAGTAGGAAAAGTCAACTGTGAATGTAGTAGGAAAATTCAACTGTGAACGTAGTAAGAAAAATCAACTGTGAACGTAGTAAGAAAGGTAAACTGTGAACGTAGTAAGAAAAGTCAACTGTGAACGTAGTAAGAAAGGTAAACTGTGAACGTAGTAAGAAAAGTCAACTGTGAACGTAGTAAGAAAGGTAAACTGTGAACGTAGTAAGAAAAGTCAACTGTAAACGTAGAAAGAAAGGTAAAATGTGAACGTAGTAGGAAAAGTCAACTATGAACGTAGTAAGAAAAGTCAACTGTGAACGTAGTAAGAAAGGTCAAATGTGAACGTAGCAAGAAAGGTAAACTGTGAACGTAGTAAGACAAGTCAACTGTGAACGTAATAATAAGAAAGGTAAACTGTGAACGTAGTAAGAAAAGTCAACTGTGAACGTAGTAAGAAAGGTAAACTGTGAACGTAGTAAGAAAAGTCAACTGTGAACGTAGTAAGAAAAGTCAACCGTGAAGGTAGCAAGAAAGTTAAACTGTGAACGTAGTAAGAAAAGTCAACTGTCAACGTAATAAGAAAGGTAAACTGTGAACGTAGTAGGAAAAGTCAACTATGAACGTAGTAAGAAAAGTCAACTGTGAACGTAGTAAGAAAGGTCAAATGTGAACGTAGCAAGAAAGGTAAACTGTGAACGTAGTAAGACAAGTCAACTGTGAACGTAATAAGAAAGGTAAACTGTGAACGTAGTAGGAAAAGTCAACTGTGAAAGTAGTAGGAAAAGTCAACTGTGAACGTAGTAAGAAAAGTCAACTGTCAACGTAGTAAGAAAAGTCAACTGGCAACGTAGTAATAAAAGTGAACTGTGAACGTAGCAAGAAAGTCGACTGCGAACGTAGTAATAAAAGTAAACAGTGAACGTAGTAGGAAAAGTCAACTGTAAACGTAGTAGGGAAAGTCAACTGTGAACGTAGTAAGTAAAGTCATCTGTGAACGTGGTAAGAAAGGTGAACTGTGAACGTAGTAAGAAAAGTCAACTGTCAACGTAGCAAGAAGTCAATTGTGAACGTAGTAAGAAAGCGCAACTGTGAACGTAGTAAGAAAAGTCAACTGTGAACGTAGTAAGAAAGGTAAACTTTGAACGTAGTAAGAAAAGCTAACTGTGAACGTAGTAAGAAAAGTCAACTGTCAACGTAGTAAGAAAAGTGGACTGTGAACGTAGTAAGAAAAGTCAACTGTCAACGTAGTAAGAAAAGTCAACTGTCAACGTAGTAAGAAAAGTCAACTGTCAACGTAGTAAGAAAAGTGGACTGTGAACGTAGCACAAAAATTCAACTGTGAACGTAGTAAGAAAAGTCATCTGTGAACGTAGCAAAAAAAGTCAACTGTGAACGTTTCAAGAAAGGTCAACTGTCAACGTAGTAAGAAAGGTAAACTGTGAACGTAGTAAGAAAGGTAAACTGTGAACGTAGTAAGAAATGTAAACTGTGAACGTAGTAAGAAAGGTAAACTGTGAACGTAGTAAGAAAAGTCAACTATGAACGTAGTAAGAAAGGTAAACTGTGAACGTAGTAAGAAAGGTAAACTGTGAACGTAGTAAGAAAAGTCAACTGTGAACGTAGTAAGAAAAGTCAACTGTGAACGTAGTAAGAATCGTAAACTGTGAACGTAGTAAGAAAGGTAAACTGTGAACGTAGTAAGAAAGGTAAACTGTGAACGTAGTAAGAAAAGTCAACTATGAACGTAGTAAGAAAAGTCATCTCTGAACGTAGCAAGAAAGGTCAACAGTGAACGCAGTAAGAAAGGTCAACTGTATATGACTCAACATACGTTTTTGTGTTGTGATCTTCGTTGATTTATATATATACTGGTATTACGTTATTTCTGAGCTTCATAAATATTATGAATAGAACAAACATGTACTTGCATAAATAAGTTTGGAGATACCACCTATCTAAGTTCGTAAGGAGCAGCGAATGACATAGTATTTATGAATTACAATGTCACTGCATATGCGATCATATTAATTCGAGTCATTTATGTTAACAAAAATGCACTTTATTGAGAGCCGAAGAATGTATCCCAAGAGTACCCATAACACTGGTTCCTTTGTTAGTTAGACATTTAAATAAGGTCATTATAGACAGGGAACCGTAAGCTAACCCCGATGTTGTGGTTTACTGTTTTCCGTATTTTATTGATATCTTGCTTGTTTGCTTAATTGATTGACTGTTTGTTTGTTTGTTTGTTTGTTTGATTGATTGATTGATTGATTGATTGATTGATTGATTGATTGATTGATTGATTGTTGCGTTTACGTCCAGCGACAAATAATTAATATTCAGGACGAGGACAATTTTTCTTTATATTGTATATTGATTTTATCCTTGTTATCGTTTTTGGTGTTAAAATATTAGAACAAAACCTCTTATCTTCATGATTTTACAAACTACGCCGCATATAAAAATAGGCCACACGAATAAGTAGGGTAACTTAAAGGCAATATCATTGAGCAGCATACTTTAAGATATATGACCTATTGCAGAACTTAGATACCCAAAAATGTTCAAATAAATAAGATCATTGTGCTGTAGCGTGCAGGGAAATAAATAGTCATAGATATGAACAGATAATATTTATTTACGTTATATAATTTGCGAAGAGGACGTCTATTTTAATTCACAGAAGACGTTTCTACAATTGAAAACCTAACACTGAGTGTTTCTGTATTAAATTAACCCAGGAGTCGCACACAATGTCGGACTTAAATGGTAAGTGATCAAGACAATGGAAACTTGATTCATTGTCTTTCTGTTTAGTTTTCTGTGTTGTTGTTGTTGTTTTTGTTGTTGTTGTTGTTTGTTTGTTTGCTTTTGTATTGTTTTGTTTATTTTGTGGGGGGTGTCTTCGTACTGAGTACCCAATGTTGCTGTTTTTCTGAATTGTTCATTCTTGATTGCTCCTTTGATTTATATTCTAAATAAACATTAGATAATACCGAAGGGGCAATCAAAAATGGACAATCCAGAGAAACTGGCAACATAGGGCACACAAGACGAAGAAAAACAAAACAAACACACGACACATGTGTTGGACACCACTATACGCAAACAATCGCAAATCACGTCAATAAGACATGCGCCCTCCTACAAACAACTGGAGGTAAAGACACCACAACACGCAACACAGACCGTAACGCTTATTTAACGCGCGATTTCAGTTTTATACGAACGTAGCACTTTTATATTTCAAATCAGTATTGACTGTATATTTATATATATTTCAGGGTTAACACTGCAGTTTCTTGTGCTGGTCTCAATCGTCATTACAGGTGAGTGTTTAACATTTCATGACGGAACAATAGAACAATATATTACAAATGTTTGTTTGTTTGATGGTATTTAACGCCAATTTTAACAATATTTCAGTTATATCGTGGCGGTCAGTTTTATTGATGGTGGAAACCGGAAGATCCGGTGAAAACCATCCGACCTGTCGCAAGTCACCGACAAATTTGATAACATAATGTTGTACATCTTGCCCTGATCGCGATTCGAACTCACAACATCAGTGGTGATAGGTGTAACAGTGTTTTCTGTCCACCAGTGTACTGTATCCTTTCCAGAGGACAAGTTACACTAGTGTATAATTTCCAGAGGAATTATTGCCCTAGGTTATTTTTTCCATGCTAACCCTAATCGGAAATTCTACACGCCGGAATAAATGTACGCTTACACTGGCAATGATTGCATATGTAGTTGTAAATCCAACTACCATATACGATCATATTACATAAAATGCCTACAAGGTCACTCTCCAGACTATGCAGTTTCAATTCAAAGTAGCTCTCGTTTTGTTCGTATATATTCTTATTGATAGTTTGTTGATGTCTTTGACGTCGAGCGGAAAATATGCCATGCCTATAATCAGGACGAGAACAATTTCAACAATATATAAAAATATATATAGGGAAAGTTTGAAGATATCAGAATCAGAAACCATAAATCATCGAAAGACAGACAACACAATCACCAAATGAAAAAGTTCAAACAACGACCTACAAATCATTACACAGAACACTAACGATCGAGCAACACGAACCCCACTAAAAACAATGATGGGTGAACTCCGGAGGGGTAAACAGTTCCTGCTCCACATATGACACCCGTCGTGTTACTCTTGTTACAAATCCAGTGATAAGTCATGAATGAGAAAATGACCGGATTGTGACACGTTATAGAAGGGGTACTAATCGGGTGAAATCCGCCATATTTTTGTAACTGTCCAAAGCGAAGACGTGGATCTCCATCGCGGACTTGTTGGTTGCAGTGATTGAATGTGAGACGTTTTATTGATATTGTTGATTTCTCTAAGCATTATTCTCATATAAATCACCAACACGATTACTGTCTTTGAGGTGAGTGCATGAGTACGTAAGCGGCTTTTGCTTAATGTCAAGTGAGCAATTTTTCCACGAAACATTGCGAGAAACAACCACATTTTCACGATGATATCTCTTGTGTGCTGGATAAACAGACACAACTGAATTTTATTGTGCTAGTTGACTGAAACAACAGTCCACAACTAGAAATGTCGCTTCATTCGGGCACATTATCCGGATTCAGAGCCATACCGGGTTTGCTCTTACTCCTTGAAGATGCGCGCTAATAGTGAAGAAGCCATTCTCTATCCAGAGTTGTCGTTCCCGCTACGATACAACACCTCTGTCAACGCTCATTTTACAAGATTTTTCTAAAATTTAGAAACAGTATAAAAATGTACTTAGAATTGTTTTGATTATTGTAAATATCAATAAAGATGAAAATAAATCACTCATTTCAAATCAATTCTCTCTTAAAAATGATTTGTGATCGTTTTTAATATTCATCTCCGCAAAATAGTTTTCCAAGAA
>MJUT01049158.1:142718-173571 GCA_002080005.1 Gigantidas platifrons | reverse complement strand
TTTCTCGAGGACCTTGGTTCACCCACGTATCTTTCTCGAGGACCTTGGTTCACCCACGTATCTTTCTCGAGGACCTTGGTTCACCCACGTTTTTATTGTATTATATTTTTAGTTTTCTGTGTTATTTTTTTTTGTCTGTTTTGTGTTTCGATTTTGCTTTTTTATATTTGTTGGATGTTTTTTGCTTTTGTTTTTGTTTTGTCTTGTTTTTTTTATGTTTTTTTTTTTGCTTTGTTTGTCTTTGTTCAGTGTCTTTCACCAATTATTGTCTGTGTCTCTGGATTGTCCATTAACGATTGCCTCTTCGGTTTACTTTAACGTTTATTTTTACGAAAAATGGAAAAAATATTGTGAAAAAAGATAGAAACAATATCTTATACTAGTATATGTAAATCAATCTATGTATGATATACTGAACAATTGTACTATTTGTAATACATGTGCTAAAATACACATATATGTTAATGACGTGTGTTACTAATTTTAGATAAGTGAATATGTTTTTGTTTATTAACATAATGATGGCGACAACTACAGCGAACATAATCGTCGTCTTGAGTAAGTGCTTAACCAATAATTTCTGGCCCAATTCTTTAAGTAATATTGCAGACTTACACAATATTTGTATACTCGTTAGAGGTAACACATACTGACACATTTATCTGTCTCATATTATCGGGTTTAATAATTAAGATGTTTAAATGGTCTTATGCATATCCTGTTGTTTTTTTTCCTTCGTCTTGTATGTCCTATGTTGCCTGTGTCTTTGGATTGTCCATTTTTGATTGCCCCTTCTGTATTCTCGTAACGTTTATTCTAATGTTTCCCATACACTTTATTGTGTCCCGTAAAAAGGTATTTAAAAACGTAATTAATATTGCTGTCAATTGAATATGTAGCAATATTAACATTCATTATAGTATGTATTTATACTCCCAGGAACATGTTAGAGTAAAATATTCTTTAGATCACTACTTTAAACATTAATGGAAGAATTAGACACGGAAATGATGTCTATCCCACTATCTTTAATATTTATGCAAATGAAGTGTTTAAAAACATTGGTTATTTTTTTTTTTTTTTTTTTTATAGAAAATAACAATACCTATTTTATAAAATGAACACATCAAAGTAAGTAGCTTAATGCTTGAAAAAGATTTCCTCTTGTTCTATGAAACAGAAGAAGGTAATTAATAACACAAATAAATTTTCAAAACATTGCTATAAATTGCAAAAGGTTTAATGTAAATATCCATATACATTGCTTTGGTGAGCAACTAATATGTACCAACTGTGCCCCTATTCTTGCCAAATTGTTCCTTTATTCGTAGAAGACAGACTTCATACAGTTCCTTCTCTAGAACAGTGGACATAAGCTAGTCCGGTCCTTTAATTTCACGTCCGCTCTATGGGTTATGTCTTTCAGAAAATGATTCTAAGTTTGTTTTTATGTTTGATTATGTTGCTCACATCCTGAATTAGAGTCCATGTCAGACTGGGTTAGAACAATCAGGTCTCTAGTACAAGGTCGGATTCGTAAACTCAAAAATTGTGTTAATAGTCGACCTACGTCTGTATTTAAAGACCAAGAAGCTGTTAAGTGTCTTTCCTCTCTTCATGACAAATATGTTATCGTTCCTGCGGACAAGGCTTCCAACAATATCGTGTTTGTATGTAAATCATATTACTACGAATGCCTAATCATGGAATTAGGCATAAATAACAATACCTCTGGAAATACCACACACAAACCAACTTCGTTCGACAAAGATGAAATCCTAGCTAACCACAGATCCTTCATGACCTCTTTAAACATTCCCTCTGGTAAAGAGTCTAGGATTTACCCTATTTGTATTGGATATCTAAACTCCATAAGACACCATACAAAGAAAGGTACATAGCGGGATCATCAACTTGTTCGACGAAAGAATTGTCTATTCACCTGAAAAAGATTCTGTCTGCAGTAAAAGAGGGACAACAGAAATATTGTGAAACTGTTTACTCGCGTAGTAGCATAAATCACATGTGGATTTTGAAAAAACTCTAAAGATCTTTTGGATAACCTTCAATCAAGATCTTTCTCTCAGGTATCCTCCATCAAAACTTTTTATTTTTCAACTCTATATACCACCCTACCGCATGACAAATTAAAAACCCGCTTAAAAAGATACCATTCACAAAGCTTTCATTCATATAAACGATGGCTCAAAATTTGTTGTGTTAGGTTACAATTCCACATATTTTTCAAACAAAATTCAAAAAGGTAAAACATGCTACTCCGAGGAACAAGTGATCAGTATGCTGGAGTTCCTCATCGATAACATATTTGTCTCGTTTGGAGAGACACTGTTTCAGTAGGTCGTCGGCATACCAATGGGTACGAATTGTACCCCTCTTCTAGCCGGTTTATTTTTATGCTCATATGAGTCGGAGTTTCTTCGAAAGCTTGTAAAAGATAAGAAGATTCATGAAGCTAGAGCCTTTAATTTCACATATAGGTATATATATTGATGACGTTTTATCTATCAATAATTCTAGATTTGCAGAATTTCTTCCATAGATATGTCCTCCAGAGCTGGAAATTAAAGAGAAAACAGACACAGCTTCGTCCGCATCATTTTTGGACTTATACCTCGAATTTGACGACAGTGGTCAACTCAGTACTAAAATTTATGATAAACGGGACGACTTCAATTTTAAAATCACAAATTTTCCTAATATGTACAGCAATATACCAGCTTTTCATGCATATGGTGATTACATCTCGCAATTGATTCGTTATGCAAGGGCTAGTAGCAATTATTCTGATTTCTTGAAACGTTACTTTATCTGAGAAACAGGCTACTGGACCAGGGCTATTAAAAGATTCGCCTTATTCGATTTCTTAAAAAGTTTATATTCCGATATCAAGATCTTGTCGAAATATACTCTGTCTCTGCAGAGACAATGATGAACGATGGATTTTCATAAAGTGAAAATGAATAAAGATAAGGAAGTCAACAGCAATGTCAAAAATAGTTTTGTCAAAGTGTGACGTAAGAGTGTTTTCGACATTTACTTTCGTAGTTAAAATACTCCAGGTGACTCGTGGTTGTTGATGGAGATGGTTCACGATAGATGTTCTACCCTCCTCACTTAATTTATTATTGCGTTGACTACTATTTTACCTATTTTGTTCCAGTATTGTTATAAATGCTGTTATAGTGACAACCGGAACCTTTAAACCGTAATGAAAGTGGGAGGTTTGGCGCCGTAAAATCTTATTCAACCCACCATTTCTTTGGAAATGCCTGTACCAAGTGAGTGTCATTACGGTTTTCACAGTTTTCCGGTTGTTGACTGATTTTGTCTGTTTATATACTTATGAGTTTTGACTTTCCCTTTGGAAGATTGTTCGGAGTTCGGTAATTTTGTTATTACCCTTATTTTCAATGAGCGAGAAATAAAGGATACCACAGATACAAATATTCCAGCTTCATTCTTTGATCTGTATCTAGAAATTGACAGTGAGGACCAGTAAAGAGCGAAACTGTACGAGAAAGATATTTCAATTTCCCCATCGTAAACTTTTATTTTATTGTAGCAATATTCCAGCAGAGCGCCTGTATCTAGAGTATATATTTCCCCATCGTAAACTTTTATTTTATTGTAGCAGTATTCCAGCAGAGCGCCTGTATCTAGAGTATATATTTCCCCATCGTAAACTTTTATTTTATTGTAGCAATATTCCAGCAGATCGCCTGTATCTAGAGTATATATTTCCCCATCGTAAACTTTTATTTTATTGTAGCAACATTCCAGCAGAGCGCCTGTATCAAGAGTATATATTTCCCCATCGTAAACTTTTCTTTTATTGTAGCAACATTCCAGCAGCAGCGCCTGTATCTAGAGTATATATTTCCCCATCGTAAACTTTTATTTTATTGTAGCAACATTCCAGCAGAGCGCCTGTATCAAGAGTATATATTTCCCCATCGTAAACTTTTCTTTTATTGTAGCAACATTCCAGCAGCAGCGCCTGTATCTAGAGTATATTTATCTCTCAGTTGATACGATATTCCGGAGTTTGTGGTTCCTATCAAGATTTATTTCCTCGATAGAAGTTTGCTGCTAACAAGGAAGCTACTGGACCAAGGGTCTATTCAAAAATTGTACGATCGCAAACTTTACTTCCTTAACTGTTAATCAAAAATAAGTTCTTTCCTCATTCATGACTTGTCACCGGGATTGTAACCAGAATAACATGACGAGTGTCACTAGTGGAGCCGGAAATGCCTACCCTTCCGGAACACCCGAGTTAATCTCAGATGTTTTAGTGGGGTTCGTGTTGCTTAACCTTTAGTTTTCTGTGTGAAGTGCATTGTCGACCATCGATTGTCCCATTGTGGTTTTTCTGTTTGCCATTGTACTGTGTGTTCTTTTTGTTTTTATACCCCCGCTCCATCGGAAAGGGGGGGGGGGGGGTAACTGTTTTACCTCTGTCCGTCCTTCCGTCCGTCTCAAGATATTTTTCGTCGCATTTTTCTCAGCAACTATTGACGGCAGAAATCTGATATTTGATCACAAGCTTCATATCGGTACCCCATATCGTGGGAAGCGTTTTTGGACACGTCACATTCCTACTTCCTGTTTACCGACTTGGTTGGTTTTTATACAGATTGAACATATATGCGGGGGTATCATAGGTGAGCATTAGCTCACAGTTCATCTTGTTGTATCTTCAAACATTTCTTACCGGAAAGGAAAAGTCAACTGTGAACGTAGTAAGAAAGGTAAACTGTGAACGTAGTAAGAAAAGTCAACTGTGAACGTAGTAAGAAAGGTAAACTGTGAACGTAGTAGGAAAAGTCAACTGTGAACGTAGTAAGAAAGGTAAACTGAACGTAGGAGGAAAAGTTAACTGTGAACGTAGTAGGAAAAGTTAACTATGAATGTAGTAAGAAAAGTCAACTGTAAACGTAGTAAGAAATGTAAACTGTGAACGTAGTAGGAAAAGTTAACTGTGAACGTAGTAGGAAAAGTCAACTGTAAACGTAGTAAGAAATGTAAACTGTGAACGTAGCAGGAACAGTCTACTGTGAACGTAGTAAGAAAGGTAAACTGTGAACGTAGCAGGAAAAGTCTAATGTGAACGTAGTAAGAAAGGTAAACTGTGAACGTAGTAGGAAAAGTTAACTGTGAACGTAAGAGGAAAAGTCAACTGTGAACGTAGTAAGAAAGGTAAACTGAACGTAGTAAGAAAGGTAAACTGCACATGACTCAACATACTTGTTTGTGTTGTGATCTTCGTTGATTTATATATATACTGATAATACGTTATTTCTGAGCTTCATAAATATTATGAATAGAACAAACATGTACTTGCATAAATAAGGTTGGGGATACCACCTATCTAAGTTCATAAGGAGCAGCGAATGACATGATATTTATGAATTACAATGTCACTGTATATGCGATCATATTAATTCGAGTTTGGTCATTTATGTTAACAAAAATGCACTTTATTGAGAGCTGAAGAATGTATCCCAAGAGTATCCAAGACACTGGTTCCTTAGTTAGTTAGACAGTTAAATAGGGTCCTACTGTCGTCATGTTTTTCACTTGGTCTCCAGTTTCATATATACCTGGGCTCCCTTATAACGGTTCAATCCAGTAGAAGCAGAATCTGGGACTCACTTGACAGGGATTCATGTAAATCAATTTGTGGTGGGTATGGTTTGTGGTTCCCATGATATATCCGACAATTGGGGTATTAAGCAAATAATTAAGTGATCAATAAATCTATGCTTCGTATTAAAGAATTTACCTTTGTCCTTTTTCTTTTGGCCATTGTTATGTTTGTCCTGCTTCGATCTACGGATTCTGATGGCCCTTTGGTATCTTAGATTTACGGATTCTGATGGCCCTTTGGTATCTTAGATTTACGGATTCTGATGGCCCTTTGGTATCTTAGATTTACGGATTCTGATGGCCCTTTGGTATCTTAGATTTACGGATTCTGATGGCCCTTTGGTATCTTAGATTTACGGATTCTGATGGGCCTTTTAGTATCTTAGATTTACGGATTCTGATGGCCCTTTGGTATCTTAGATTTACGGATTCTGATGGCCCTTTGGTATCTTAGATTTACGGATTCTGATGGCCCTTTGGTATCTTCAAACTCCTTTTACTCTGGGAATGATATATCTTCCCTCGTGCTGACTGCTTAATACTTTATCAGCAGATTCATTGGATCTGTTTTAGCTGTCCAAAAAAAAACGAGTTATAATGTTATTCAATAATGTCAGTGTGACGTATGTCTGTTGATAGATTTTGCAGGGAAGGTTTTTCTATTGTGTTCGTCAAACCGTATGAACCATTATCTGGTATCTTTGTCTGCTACAGTCATTATAGACAGGAAACCTTAAGCTATCCCCGATGTTGTGGTTTACTGTTTTCCCTATTTGATTGATTTCTCGCTTGTTTGCTTAATTGATTGACTTTTTGATTGATCGATGATTGATTGATTGATTGATTGATTGATTGATTGATTGATTGATTGATTGATTGATTGATTGATTGATTGATTGATTGATTGATGCGTTTACGTCCAGCGACAAATAATTAATATTCAAAACGAGGACAATTTTTCTTTATATTGTATATTGATTTTATCCTTGTTATCATTTTCGGTGTTAAAATATAAGAACAAAACCTCTTATCTTCATGATTTTACAAACTACACCGCATATAAAAATAGGCCACTCGAATAAGTAGGGTTAATACCACGGTAACTTAAAGGCAACATAATTTAAGATATATAACCTATTTCAGAACTTAGATACGCAAAAATGTTCAAATAAATAAGATCATTGTGCTGTAGAGTGCAGTGACATAAATAGTCATAGATATGAAAGGATAATATTTATTTACGTTATATAATTTGCGAAGAGGACGTCTATTTTAATTCACAGAAGACGTTTCTACAATTGAAAACCTAACACTGAGTGTTTCTGTATTAAATTAACCCAGGAGTCGCACAAAATGTCGGACTTAAAGGGTAAGTGATCAAAACACTGGAAACTTGATTCATTGTCTTTCTGTTTAGTTTTCTGTGTTGTTGTTGTTTGTTTTTGTATTGTTTTGTTTTGTTTATTTTGTGTGTGGGGGGGGGGTGTCGTCGTACTGAGTACCCAATGTTGCTGTTTTTCTAAATGGTTCATTCTTGATTGCTCCTTTGTTTTATATTCTAATTAAACATTAGATAATACCTAAATGGACAATCCAGAGAAACCGGCAACATAGGGCACACAAGACGAAGAAAAACAAAACAAACACACAACACATGTGTTGGACATCACTATACGCAAACAAACGCAAATAACGTCAATAAGACATGCGCCCTCCTACAAACAACTGGAGGTAAGGACACTACAACACGCAACGCAGACCGTAACGCTTATTGAACGCGCGATTTCAGTTTTATACGAATGTAGCACTTTTATATTTCAAATCAGAATTGACCGTATATTTATATGTATTTTCAGGGTTAAAACTGCAGTTTCTTGTGCTGGTCTCAATCGTCATTACAGGTGAGTGTTTAACATTTCATGACGGAACAATAGAACAATGTATTACAAATGTTTGTTTGTTTGATGGCATTTAACGCCAATTTTAACAATATTTCAGTTATATCGTGGCGATCAGTTTTATTGATGGTGGAAACCGGAGGATCCGGTGAAAACCAACCGACCTGTCGCAAGTCACCGACGAACTTTATCACATAATGTTGTACATCTCGCCCTGATCGCGATTCGAACTCACAACATCAGTGGTGATAGGTGTAACAGTGTTTTCTTTCCACCAGTGTAGTGTATCCTTTCCAGAGGACAAGTTACACTAGTGTATAATTTCCAGAGGAATTATTGCACTAGGTTATTTTTTCCATGCTAACCCTAACCATAGCCCTAAACCTAACCCTAACCGGAAATTCTACACGCCGGAATAAATGTACGCTTACACTGGCACTGATTGCATATGTAGTTGTAAGTCCAACTACTATATACGATCATATTACATAAAATGCCTACAAGGTCACTCTCCAGATTATGCAGTTTCAATTCAAAGTAGCTCTCGTTTTGTTCGTATGTCTTTGACGTCGAGCGGAAAATATGCCATGCCTATAATCAGGACGAGAACAATTTCAACAATATATAAAATTATTATATAGATAGGTGTGAATTATGGAGATTTATCCGTGAAATAAATCCCGGTATTTCACATGTGAAATATAAGTTTTTTCCCGCCAGAACTACTTTTAGACAACTATAAGTGTGGGTGGTTACGTCCCTTGTTGTTTTACGGTGAATAAAAACATGATTGTAAACAAACGTGTTACTCTTGTTACAGATCCAGTGATAAATCATGAATGAGAAAATGACCGGATTGTGACACGTTTTAGAGGGGGTACTAATCGGGTGAAATCCGCCATATTTTTGTAACTGTCTAAAGCGAAGACTTGGATCTCCATCGCGGCCTTGTCGGTTGCAATGATTGGATGTTAGACGTTTTATTGATTTGGTTGATTTGTCTAAGCTTTATTCTCATATAAATCACCAACGCGATTACTTTCTTTGAGGTGAGTGCATGAGTACGTAAGCGGCTTTTGCTTAATGTCAAGTGAGCAATTTTTCCACGAAACATTGCGAAAAACAACCACATTTTCACGATGATATCTCTTGTGTGCTGGATAAACAGACACAACTGAATTTTTATTGTGCTAGTTGACTGAAACAACAGTCCACAACTAGAAATGTCGCTTCATTCGGGCACATTATCCGGATTCAGAGCCATACCGGGTTTGCTCTTACTCCTTGATGATGCGCGTTTAATAGTGAAGAAGCCATTCTCTATCCAGAGTTGTCGTTCCCGCTACGCTACAACACCTCTGTCAACGCTCATTTTACAAGATTTTTCTAAAATTTAGAAACAATATAAAAATGTACTTAAAATTGTTTTAATTATTGTAAATATCAATAAAGATGAAAAGAGAATTGATTTGAAATGAGTGATTTATTTTCATCTTTTTTGATATTTACAATGATTAAAACAATTTTTAAGTACATTTTTTTACTGTTTCTAAATTTTACAAAAATCTTGTAAAATGAGCGTTGACAGAGGTGTTAGAACGTTCCGGGAACGACAACTCTGGATAGAGAATGTGAAGAAGCAATACCACTTTTATAGTCATTGATTGTATCCGACCGAAGATCGAACCCATGGTCTACCGCACTCGCGACGAACACCCTTACCATTAACCCATCTAGACGGCACTCGTGTCTTTTATCTGGTACACAGTAATGACCTTTCACTGACCTTAATATAGATATTCCACGTACACATGTTGATGACATTTCTCTGTTCATATGTGGTTTAGTTCAATTATAGCCTATATTTGTTTTGTTTGTTTGTCAGAAATCTAGTTACCAAGCCGTGGTTTGGAATCCAACTTAAGGAAAACTTAACAAATAGAAAATTTGATCTGTCCTGTGTACATTAGAAACAAATTGTGCGCCATTCAGATTATTTAACATTCAAAATGTAAAAAAAACAACAAATACAATAAAATGAAATAAATTGAAATAAATAAATGAGCAAATAATTTGAGGTGAGAGGTAATTGGTCGATTTGAAGATTTTGTTGAACCGACAAGACTTTCTTTTGGTAAAGTTGAAGTCATCGCTTCGAAACATTTACGGTCGCCACCATGACTTGGTTGACCGTTATGGAATATCTGTGTCACAAATGACCATGGATATGTTCCACTTTTTTGTTTATCGTAAACACTTCCCGGTCCTTTCCTTATTCACGACTTATTACCGGGTTTGTAACTAGATTAACACGACGGGTGTCGCTAGTGGAGCAGGAACTGTTTACCCTTCCGGAGCACCTGAGTTCAGCCCCGGTTTTTAGTGTGGTTCGTGTTACTAAATCTTTAGTTTTATGTGTATGTTTTGTAGATCGTTTTTTGTTCTTTTGTACTTTTTCTTTTGGCCATTGTGTTGTCTGTTCTTCTTCGATATAAGGATTCTGATTACCCCTTCGGTATCTTCAAACTCTTTTTCATAACATGCCATTGTTTTAGTCATTTATACATTTTAACATTTATAGGTGCGAACGAAGGACTTAATGATAAGGGGCATATTCTATTGGTTTATTTATTAATTGAGTTTTAGTTTAAGGGGGCGCCAGGTGTGTTCCCGTCTAAATCCACACATATTATGTCAACTGCTAGTACCAATATAATGGGGGCCGTCGTGGTCGTGTTCGTATGATAGTTGGATTTTCAACTACTTGTGCAATCAGTGCCTATCACCACTAAAGTTGTGAGTTCGAGTCCCGTTTATGGCGAGGTGTACTCGATACAACATTATTCGATAAAGTTGTCAGTGACTTGCAGCAGGTCGGAGGTTTTCTCCGGGTACTCCGGTTTCCTACACCAATAAAACTGACCACCACGATATAACTGAAATATTGTTGAAAGTAGCGTTAAACACCATAAACCCTATTAACATGAGTATTATTAAACAGGATCGACTGCAAGTGGTAACATGAATGGGAAGTATATAGTAGCCAGTGGCGGGAACCAACACGTGAACTTTAATGACGATTACCAGAGCAAAGGTCACGAGTACTTTGACGTATACTCACCAGAAATCGCAACCCACTATGGTGAAGTATTCTGGACAGACCAAGGCAACAATTCACTTCCAAAAGAAATTGTCGAGCGATTTAAAGGTGAGTATATCCTTTATTGTGCACAATGTATGTTATCATTTCCACAAACGCTTGTGTCATGGAATGACACCCCATTTTATGTTCTATTTGCAGAATTCGTTCATTGGAATTTCGTTATTATTACAGCTTATTTTCCTTGATATATTGTGAACTTGTCCATACAATTTTGTTGCCACACCACTCTGCTTGTCCACGGGCGGCTCATGTAAGCTGCTGCTACCGTAAGATTGTATGGATATGGACAAGAAAACGATAAATAAAAGAAAATAGGTTGAAATACTAAAGAAAATTTAATAAATACAATCTGTTTTCATAAAATACAAAGGGGGAAAGGGTGTTTTTCTATTCTTCACGTTTATGTGATACCATCCATCTGGAAGGGGGAAAGGCTGCACATAAACGACATGCATGTTCTAAGTGCATTTTACATTTTCAAATTTAAACATCTGGAAATATACGTTGTTTTTTTTATATGGCCTCATATGTTCGTTTTGTGCTGCGTTCCATGTTAAAATAAACATTAAAACGTTACAAGCTCAAAAATGTCTATCACCATTGAAGTTGTGAGTTCGAATCCCGCTCAGGCGATGTGTACTCGATACAACATAATGTGATAAAGTTTGTCAGTGACTTGCGACAGGTCGATGGTTTTCTCCTGGAACTCCGGTTTCCTCAATCAATAAAACTCAGGCGCGGATCCAGGAGGGGGGGGGGGCACCCGGCGCGCGCCCCCTAAAACTGGAAAAAATATGATTTTAATGCGTAAAATCGTGATTTTTCACACGAAATACCCCAAAAATTTTCGCCCCTCGCTCCGCTCGCCGCGATTTTGTTAAAGTCCACCCCCTAACTTGAAATCCTGGATCCGCGACTGAAACTGACCGCCAAGATATAAGTGAAATATTGTTGAAAGTGACGCTAAACACCAGAATCCGACCCTACCCCTTAAAATAGACGACGTCACATAAGGCTTTGTTCTAAAAAAAAAAACCCGTCATAGATACATCACTGGTGTCGTTGAATTGCAACTCGAATTAAGGTCTTTTTGGTACATTTCTATATTAGAATCGAAATAGTTTATATCATCTTGTGGTATATGTACGATTTTATCATGACCTTCTTCTTTCGCTTTGTTAACAAACGAGCGAGTTATCCATTCGGTATAATCTCATTAGCACATGCGCCGGTGAATGCAACCCGAATAATCCAGTCGTTTTATTACGTTCCCGCTGGTCGCTACATTAACTCATCTAGCGATAGTGCCGATAGAGGGCACAGTATTATTCGAGTTACATAAATTGTGTGCGACATTTTCCGCAAGGGTAAATATAAATTGCCGTCTTCCAATCAAAGTATACTAGCGTATGTGTACTCTTAGACATATCAGAATCGAAATAAATCATGGAAGCCAGAATGTGTTTTGAGTTTTAACATGGATTAGCGGATATTAGTCAATTTTATCACTCGCTTCTAGCTCGGGATAACATACTAATATCCGCCAATCCATGTTAAAACTCCCAACATATTCTGGCTTCCATGATTTATTTCTTAATTTTATCATGGGTAGTTCTAACATAAAGCGAAATAAAGCGTGGCATCATCCAAACACAAACTTTTCATTCGTTTTGCTGATATTGGTGGAATGGTTATTCAACGCTGTTTATTCTGTATTCCCATAAAATACTAATTTAATAGACTGGTTGCACATTTCCACTTCTAAAATTCAAGGCTTTTATACCTTTTGTCATCGACTTATTTCCTTCACGACGGCCAAAATGGTACCCGATCTAGAAAGAGCAATGGAAAGTACAAGGAAATTGAGTATTATTTGTTGATATTTGGTCTTAAGGCTTGTAAAAAATCGAAGGATAATTTTTTAGCAAAAAGAAAATTTACATGTTGTTACAACATTAAAATCTTGAACAGATTATCGGGTAAAATAAATGTTATTTTCCCTGAACTACATGAAAAGTAACTCTTTTTGCCCGCATTATGGGGAAATAACTCATGTAAAATGCATAAATTTATAATCAAAGTCGGAAATGTGCCTATGGTCTATTTTTTCACAAATTACCATTACAGCATCTTTTTATGATACATTGATTTAATCAATTCTCCAATACCGTTTCAGGCAAGGTGATGGCAATCACAGGTTATGAGCAAGACCAAGTAATGGTGGATCCTGTTGGCCATCCAGGGGTTAATCCTGATAAAGATGTATCAGTTCCAATAAATTGGGCGTACAACCACCATTACATGGCCTGGATGACTGGTGAACATTCAGAATTGGTCCGTGTACCAAACCCGGATCCTAATGACGTAAGTGCCCATGGATCTCCAATGAAATGGGTCGCTGTGGAGAAGCCTTCTAGTTTTAATAGGGTTAACAATAATACTCCCACCAGTCAAATGTTCAGCGAGGGTAATGGTGGGGAATCGAGAAAGAGTTTTCATGGGTATCCGACAGGATTCGCACAGTTGATTGACTCTCCAAATATGTGGCATATCACACCTATGCAAATCGATACTAGAAATCGAGACTGTGGAGTCACTCCAAAAGATATTCACAACTGTGTAGACTTCGTCCCCGGGCCTGAACCAAGACAGGCCCGCTATGGACTTGGTATACCTAAGAATGGAACCTCATATTCAGGACTCCTAGAATGCCCATGTAATAGTCGCTATGGAGGTGACAGTACAATTTATGGAGAAAACACAAAAACCAAGACCACTGTTCATCATTATTCATGTGTATCACAGTCTTCATGCAAAGATACATTGGTAAAAGATTCTGTGTGTTTTGATGCAGTTGCAAATCTAGGAATTAAAGCTAAAATGAACAAAACAGTAACAACGGCTACGAATACAGTGCCACGTGGCTGTACTGTCCAGTCGGAATCTGATGGTTCTTGGACAACTACATTTAATCAGTTCCAGAGTACCAAACAATGTTCTACATCCGGAGTAAGGACAGGACAAGTATCATTTTCTGTCGGAACAACAGCCATGGTTTCACTCAGTGCTACTACAGCAACCATAACGCTTACCGGTCCCGCAGACGTATGGTTCGGGTTTGGATTTAACGCGGTTGAGATGTCTGACTCTCCATATACGTTCATAGTCAATTCCACAGGCGTAAATGAGAGAAAAATAGGAACATGCGGTAGTGAAGCAGAACACTGTCCGGGAGACCCACTACAAAGAAGTATAAAAGTTGTAAGCACTACTGTGGAAGGTAATACTAGAAAAGTCGTTATTACACGCCCTTTGAAAGGAATGACTAAGAAACATTACACATTTAACCCCGCTGTCCAATCTCAACTTAACATGATATCTGCTGTCGGAGCAACTCAAATGCTTGCACATCACAAGATTCACACGACCAATTTACTGGTTTTACTGGACAACAATGAACCAAATTGTATTTGTGAACAAGGAAGCGTTGGGAAAATGTGCACGACTAATGGAACGGGCTGTGGTACATTTACAAAGAATTGTGTACCAGCTCCTGCCGGCGAGTTACTGAGCCAAATGAATCCTACGTGTAATTCTATACAATATGCCGGGGGCCTTCGATGCTGTAGTCATAAACGGATCATGCTGGATGCCGATCAAGAAATCCGTCCAGAACTCCTGCGTTATCACATGAAGTTTCGTTTTTGGTTCCAGGAGTTAAAAGTAACTGAAGATAAGCCATCTCACATTAATCTCCCACGTATTTATTACCAAACAGAGGCATGGGCAGGTGAATATGACATTCCACCTGCTTTTGCACGACCAGGGAAACCAATACCAGGTTATTACAATTGGCCATTAAATAAGCCGACCCCTGGCACCACGTGCAAAGGAAATTGTCCCGACGGTGATGACTGCGAATGCATCCACACGATAGTATACAAATGGACAGTAAGCAACATGAGGCTAATATATGCTGGTGGTCATTGTCATGCCCCAGCATGTATCACGATGGAGCTTTACCGAAACGACACTGGTCATGAAATGGAATTGCTGTGTAGACAGACTCCAGTGTTCGGGAAGGGTAATGTTAAAGAAAACAAGTATGACGAGAGGGGTTACATCGCCCTGCCACCTTGCCTGTGGGGTGATGACGAGGGGCTAAACCCATCTATACTGTTACCACCGAATACACCACTAGTCGCGATAAAGCATAACAGGAACACACATATGGGACATTATGGCGAAATGGCTTCCTGGCAAATGAGAGGAATAGATTTCTAATAATGTGATAAAATGGCATACAAACCCAGTCAAGAAACCGTCGACCGACATAATTATATTTTGTAGATAAAATAGATACTTCCTACAATGCGTTTTAGCTGACCCCACAGACAGTATAATGTTGATTGGCTAACAGCTGCATTTCCTTAATAGATTTGATTTTGATTGTTATGGTGTTTTATCGCCACTTTCAGCAATGTTTCAGCTATATCATGGCGACCAGTTTTAGTGGTGGAGGAAGCCGGAGTACCAGGAGAGAACCACCGACACCTTGCAAGCAACTGGTATTACTTTATCACTTGCGACTGCACCCTTTTTTGTAATTTACAAAGATGGGTGCGAACCCACGCCGTATTGGTGATAGGCTTGTATGAGCTGTTAAATCCAACTCATTGAGCCACCCGGTAGCCACCATGACTTGGTTTACCGTTATGGAGTATCTGTGTCACAAATGACCACAGATATGTTCCACTTGTCGTAAACACTTACCGGTTCTTTTCTCATTCATGACTTATCACCGGGTTTGTAAATAGAGTATCACTACGGGTGCCACTAGTGGAGCAGGAACTGCTTACCTTTCCAGAGCACCTGAGTTCACTCCAGGTTTTTAGTGGGGTTCGTGTTACTCGATCTTAATTTTATGTCTATGTTTTGTAGATCGTTGTTTGTCCTTTTGTACTTTTTCTTTTGACCATTGTGTTGTCTGGTCTTCTTCGATATACGGATTCTGATTACCCCTTGATATCTTCTTGCAACAATCAACTTCTTGATTGGTCAATAGCTGCCTTGCAATAATCAGTGGATGACCCTTCGTTAATATCCGACCTTCGTTTTCAAAATATATAAGGACCATGCTCTTCTAACGAAGCAGCAGACGATTTCCCCCTTTATCATGTAGTACAAAATCTAAATATAACAGACAATTACAATAGAAAGCGAGTGAGTGAGTGATTATTGTTTAACGCCAAATCAGCACTTTTTCAGTTATATCATGGCGAATACAAGTTAATTATCAATGAGATGATGATGAGGTCCGATTTGTTCTAGACCAACACATTGAGTTGGCTTTTTGTAGTGCTAGTTTACTGAAACAACAGTCTGCGGGTAGACATGTCGCTCCACTCGGACACATTATTCTGATTCCTAGCCAATCAGTCTGCTCTTTTTCCTTAATGTTGCGTGCTTAGCGGAGAAACAACAAATACCAATTTTATAGTCTTTGGGTTCACCCGACCGGGGCTCAAATCCATGATCTACCGGACTCGAGGCGAGCACACTTACCATTACGCCACCGAAGCGGGCACAGTAAAGCGTGTTCTGTATTTAGTCAAGTAGAAAATCTATAACCCTCTCCTTTAGACGATTTTCCCATGCACATATTTCTGCCTTTCTTTTAACCAGGACTAATATACAACGTATAATATTATTAGAACGTTCAGATAACAATGTTATCAGCATAGCTTGGTCAGATATGGCGCTTTCGTTGAACACATGGACCTGTTGAACGGTTCGGGTTGCGCCTCAACGTTTAATATGTCCATCTGTCCGTCAAATACCCATATCCGACCAAACTAGACGGATACAGTCAAATATATTACTTTTAATCATTGAACCGCAACGAAGGTGTTATGGTTAACGTGCTCACTTCGAGTGAGGTATATCGTGGGTTCGAACACCGAACAGGTCAAACCAGAGACTGTAAAATTGGTATGTGTTGCTTCTCCGCTAAGCACTCGGCATTTAGGAAAAGGAACAAAGACTGATTTACTCGGAATCTGGACAATGTGTCTTAGTGGGACATCATTTATACACATGTTTTTAGTTTCAGTGAGTTTGCTCTATAAACTGTGTCATGTTACAACTACTGTTCTTCCTATTGCATAAAGTTAAGATTGCTGCGTACTTTTCGATATTAGTTAAATCTGTTTAACTGTGTGGAAACATTTCTGAGAAGCTGTGTCTGTGTTGACAGTTATATTGAATGTAAGGTCGTCATCAAAATAACAAACTTTGTAGAGGTCTACTCTAGTATCAGTTGCACATGGGCGTGTATAAATAAATCAAATTGTTTTAGAGAAGAAGCTGTTGGTTTATATTTCCTATGCGGTCCTATTTTAGAATAGGTTGTTTGTAGTAAGGTTCATGTCTTATTTACGTTATTTTTGTTTGTTTATGTATAGTGGTGTCCAACACATATTGTGTTGTGTTTTTCCTTTGTTTTTCGTCGTCTTGTGTACCCTATGCTGCCCGTTTCTCTGGATAGTCCATTCGGTATTATCTAACTTTTATTTTATTAACTTTGATTTTTTAGAGAACTATTAGAGAACCATCAAAGAAACATTCTTATAATCTTACCATATTACAATTTAATCCTCCAAGCTGTTTTTGATAAAAATTTGAAATATCAGCCGGTACAGAATGCATTACTGACCCTGGCATCCTGTTTAATTTCGATATCTATCAAAGCCTTAAACATTGCAAACGTCCACCTAGTAAGTCATGTCAACGTTCCCAATGGATTATCTGTGTTACAAATAAACAACAGACATGTTCTGTTAGTGATAATAACTATTCGGTACTTTCCTCATTCTTTACTTATAACCGGTTTGTAACAAGAGTAACACGACGGGTGCCACTAGTGGAGCAGAACCTATTTACTCTTCCTGAACACCAGAGATCTCCAGAGTTCATGTAGTAAAAATTCATGTTTTCACGTTTTAAGGTACACGTTGTGATGTTTGCTACGATTTCATTGTAAACACGATGCTCCATTCGTCCTGACGCCCATTTGTTTTGTAAATGGTTCATGTTTTATTTATTGTATTTTTTAATTTATAGGGGGTTATTTTTTATTGATGATATTTATTTACGTATACTGGTGTCCACCACGATTTCAATATCAAATGATGTTCGTGTCGTTTAACATTAACAAGACGGGTGCCACTAGTGCAGCAGGAACTGCTTACCACTCCTGAGCACCTGAGTTCACCCCTGGTTGTGGGCTTAGTGCTGCTCAATATTAAGTTTTCTGTGTAGTGTTTTGTGCATCATCGTTTGTCCTTCTGTACTTTTGCTTTTGATTACTGCAGTCGAATTACTGCTTCTGATTACCCCTTTGTTATCTTCAAAGTTCTATCCTGATTATCCCTTTGTTATCTTCAAAGTTCTCTCCTGATTATCCCTTTGTTATCTTCAAACTTCTCTCTTCTGATTACCCCTTTGTTATCTTCAAAGTTCTCTTACTGATTACCCCTTTGTTATCTTCAAAGTTCCCTCTTCTGATTACCCCTTTGTTATCTTCATACTTCTCTCTTCTGATTACCCCTTTGTTATCTTCAAGCTTCTCTCTTCTGATTACCCCTTTGTTATGTTCAAACTTCTCTCTTCTGATTACCCCTTTGTTATCTTCAAACTTCTCTCTTCTGATTACCCCTTTGTTATCTTCAAACTTCTCTCTTCTGATTACCCCTTTTTTATCTTCAAACTTCTCTCTTCTGATTACCCCTTTGTTATCTTCAAACTTCTCTCTTCTGATTACGTCTTTGTTATCTGCAAACTTCTCTCTTCTGATTACCCCTTTTTTATCTTCTCTCTGTCAATTCGCAAATTGGTTTCAGACGCGATTTGATTTTTTTTTTGTGAAAACCAGTCTTGGTTCCATATTAGTTAACCTATAAATTGCACAAAAAGTGATAAAATGAACATACGCTTTAAGTTTAAACCGCATCAGTGGTTTAATGGTTATCGTGTTCGCCTCGAGTGCGACAGACCGTGGGTTCGAGCCCACGTCGGCTCAAACCAAACACTATGAAATTGGAATTTCAGTGTTTTAGGGTAAGTTATGGTGTTTCACGCCACTTTCAACAATATCTCGAGTATAAGCGGGATTCGATCTCACAACTTTAGTGGTGATAGACAATGATTGCACATGTAGTTGTAAATCCAGCTACCATAGGATGACAGCCACGTGCATAGACTTGTCTAAATGTTTTAGGCATATACAGTGATACATGAGTGAACAATATATTAAATATGATTATTATTTAATCTAAACATCAATTAATGTTGGGGCCCGGGTGGCTCAATGAGTTAGGTCGCTGGATCTAACAACTCATACAAGCCTATCACCAATACGGCATGGGTTCGCGCCCAGCTTTGTAAATTACAAAAAAGGGTGCACTCGACTCGCAGCCGCAAGTGATAAAGTTTACCAGTTACTTGCCCATGGTCGGTGGTTACCTTCATGTACTCCGGCTCCCTCCACCACTAAAACTGGTCGCCATGATATAGCTGAAATATTGCTGAAAGTGGCGTTAAACACCAAAATTCAAATTCAAATTCAATTCATTCAATTAATGTTCCAGAAATATTCTTTTTTTTATTTCTGGCCAAAAAGAGAACTGATCCTCCCCGAGAGTGCTATTGTTTTAATTTCTGTAATAATGTCTAGATTATACTACACTCTAACAGGTGGCCTTCGTTGTCGTGATCGTATGGTAGTTGGATTTCAAACTACCTATGCAATCGGTACATATTACCACTAATGTTGGGAGTTCGAATTCCACTCATGACGAGGTATATAACATTAAGTTTGTCAGTTACTTGTGGCAGATCGGTGGTTTTCGTCCGGTTTCCTCAACCAATAATATTACCGCCACTATTGATTTGAAATATTGTTGAAAGTGGCATTAAACACCATAAAAATTTGTCCATTACCAGCAAAAATAAAAAAAAGATGGAATTCGCTTAATAGTCATGATTTTTTTTTATGAAAATGAAAAACACATTTAGTCAAATATCAAACTATTATAGGCAAAAAGATAAACGGAGGTATACATATACCAGATATTTTCTGAAAATGCAATCATTTAATTACAATGTCGGAGAAAATTTCTTGATGAAGACTATGAAAGGATTTAAGCCGCGTTTAATTATTTCATGAAAAAACAAATCAATTAAATTTACAGTACAATATACGCGCAGTTTAAAAACAAACAATTTAACATTTTTTTTTTTACAAACAAATGTTTCAGAATTTCAAAAATTAAAATCCAAACTAGAATTCAACTTTGAGACACAACATGGGTATAAAAATCCACTTTTTTGCAATCCATTAATTCGCGAATGAGTGATTGTTGTTTAACACCAACTCATCAATTATCAGCTATATCATGGGGGCCCGAGTGGCTCAATGGGTTAGGTCGTTGGATCTAAAAACTCATACAAACCTATCACCAATACGGCGTGGGTTCGCGCCCGGCTTTGAAAATTACAAAAGGGGTGCACTCGACTCGCAGCCGCAAGTGATAAAGTTTACCAGTTGCTTGCCGATGGTCGGGGGTTCTCTCCGGCTTCCCCCACCGCTAAAACTGTTCGCCATGATATATATAGCTGAAATATTGTTGAAAGTGGCGTTAAAACACAAAAAATCAAATCAAATGAGCTATATCATGGAGTGAACAAGTTAATTTTCAATGATATGATGATAATGAGGTCCATTTTGTACTAGACCAACACGCCGAGATGGACTTTTATAGTGCTAGTAGCTCACTGAAACAACACTCCGCGGGTAGACATGTCGCTCCACTCTGACACATTATCCTGATTCCGGGAGAACCAGTCTCTGCTCTTTCTCCTTATTTCTGTGTGCTCATCTGAGAAGCAACACATACCAATTTTATAGTGTTTAGTTTGACCCGATCGCGATTCGAACCCACGATCTACCATCTCTCCATTAATTCGACACAACGGAAATTCATGGATATTTTCTGAATTTAACGCGGCCGGTTTAACGCAAGTAAAACATATACATTATGAAGTAATTCCGGGATTCTTATCTTGGAATTCAATTTAGAAATTTTACAAGAAAGGTTTCCAAACATTTCAAATATTTTCTTTGAAAAAGCATACCAGAAAATTGTGACTGCAAAGGTGTTATGGTGTTTAACGCCACTTTCAACGATATTTCAATTATATCTTTGCGGTTCATGAAGATCTAAAATTAACAGATCCAGTAAATATCAAGAGGGCTGCGAGTATATTTCTAACCGCATCAGTGATGTAATGGTTAGCATGCTCGCCTCGAGTGCGGTAGATTGTGGGCTCGAGTCCCGATCGGATCAAGCCAAGATATAGCTGAATAATTGGCTTTAAACAACAACCATTCAATCACTCACTCCAACACCTGGGCGGGGCAAACTATCTTTCAAATAACGAATTATATCGACTTCAAAGGGAAAAACACATATTTAGAAAAAAAATATCTAAGAAGAAAGTTATTATAGTTAAACACTCGCAGTAATTAGAAAAAATATACATGCTAACCTTGTTTCAATAAACGTAGGGAACCACAAACATATAGTACATCTAAAAAGTTAATGCATAAGTAATAACAACAGCGTGTCCATGGTGATATAACACCTGTCACGACATATCATCTTCAGCGCTTCATTAAATAAACTTAAATTAAAAAAGATGGATGTAAAAAAGGTTATTGACAGTACTGTGGATATTTATCGGATCATGAATTTATCATCATTACAACTTCGTGTGTCCAAAATAACAACACATGCTGTAATTTGTGACAAAGCGAGGGAATTGTATTTTCAAGTGGTGCACCTATTCAGTTTAACACTAAACTTTCAACATTTGGAATTGCCTCTATAATATCTGCTAAGTCGAATAGTTGTTTTCAAACATTTTTGTTACATACAAGTCCGAAATTAGATTACAATAATTCCAGTAGATAGTACTTGCTGTATGAGGTTCCCATGGTAACTGGAAATGGAATTAGCACATTTGAATGAGACACTCACATGTGTGGATTCTCCCTGGATAAGCCTACACTTATTTTCAAGCATAGAAAATGACATTAGTACAATATTCTTCGTAATCCCGAAGATATTGGAGTCGTTGAGATTTTTTTTCAGCGCTCACGAAATCCAAAACAGGATTAATACGAACTGACTCATTGAAATGTATCCAAGATTCCATCAGTAGATATCTTAGTGATGACGAATGTTGATTAATTGACCACATTGTGTTGACTATTATAGAAGTTACTCCAATTCCCGTCAGTGATAACTTTGTCCAGTCAACGGTTACTAATAATAACTCTGTTCAGCAAACCGTTATCGATTTGTGGTAGAGCAGATTGTTACCCCGAGAAATTCATTGTCAACCGAGGCGAAGCAGAGGTTGACAATGCAAGTTCTAGGGGTAACAATTTGATCTACCACTGTCTCAGCTATGTATTATTTGTTTTATTATACTGAATGTTCTGTTCTCCTGGTTTCATTCTTTTTTATGATTTTGATGCCCTGAATTTCAAATGCTGTTTTCTTTAAATGTGTTAAACTGTGATATCGATGATGTGTAATAAATAAGATTACATACATTTTTTGTATTTGTTAATATTTTTCTGCCATTTTGGTGTATGTTTCATACAGATAGGTGTTCTAAAATGAAAAGTGAGCAATTTTGTCAGCTATGCCATGCCTCAGTCCAGTTTGATATTTTTGACATAAGATAAACTGTTTTGTATTACTACTCTAGACCAACATATTGTCATGGACTTTATCTTATTACACCTGAGGTAACAGTATACAGGAACACACTTTAATAGGAACATTGAACCAACAAAGCTTTCTCTTGTCCTGTATATTAAGTAATTAAAGAAGCAGCAATACCTACCATAAAGTCTGCTAACCCATGATCTTACACCACTCATAAGAACTACTATCAAATTCAAATATTTATCTGGAAACAAGCAATGCAAATGAGCAGTATATACCAAGTTCCAGATCTTAAGTTTTACCTGATATATGATTTTGACACTAAAGTAAACACACTCAACATTACACTGCAGTGATTTTGCATGATTATGAAGTAACATATGTACTTCAATAAAGGCAACAAAAACAAGACCATTTCTGTTTAACACATTTTAACGAGGAAATGTCAACAATTTAACAGTTTTTTTTTAAATATACTGAATTCAATATTTTTTTCAACAAGAATATTAATAACTGAACACTTTTTATAAATCTCCTTTTGAAAATTGAAAAGTTACCGAATTTGCAAAGATATTGAAATCCACAATTTGTTACTGTATTAATTGTTAGTTATGTTGAAATTCACAACACAGTTGGTAATGTTCGAGTGTTCCACTATGGTTGAACTTGAACGTTATTAGCTGGAATGTTCTCGGTTAACGGAGCTGGATTCTGAACCAGCGTAGTAACAGTTGTGTGACTTTTATTTGGTGCAATTTCACGGCTTTGTGTACATGGCGTAGCTATATGTACCTCTTCAAAGGCACTTTCAGAACTAAATATTGCCTCTAACTCTGCGGAAGTAAGTCCTAATAAAAGAGGCGGCTCATTTTCCTTTGACGAAATGTCTGCTGATCCTGAATCGAGCACTGGTAAGTTTTCATTACCTGTATCTTTTACATTTGGTACCAACACATTGTTCAGAGAGTCCGACATTTGACGTTTTTTTTATTTTCACTCAACCTTTTAGCATAACTTCCTATGGAGGCTTCACTTATATGTCCGCTGGCCCTCATTATGTGGCGAGCTTCAATACCAGCATCATCCAAATCTGTGATTGCTGTAGCACGAACGGAATGATTCGTGTATCTAAATGACAGTTTCGCTTGTTCGGAAATATCTGGCATCATTCTTGCCAACATGTTTTTTCCTAGAGCTGATCTACAATACCATATTTGTTCATTTTCTTCGTATGAGTCACGTGGCCTCTGCCATAACTCGTCCAGCTGAGGATGTAGTCTTTCCAAGTAACTTTTATATGACAACACGGGATACAACGGATCGCCCGGCTTTGCATATATCCTTCCCTCTCCCACAGTATCACCAGGTGTTGAACTGTCACGATGATTTTTTTTATCAAATTCGTCTTGCTTCTGATAGACAAACTCCCGCCCACTGGAGTCGGCTTTAATGCCAAAAGTCGATTTAATCATAGATCTGAGGTTCTCCTGACCTCTTCTATATAAATAAAACATCAGGTCAAACCAGACCTTCGTTTGTAATCCACATGGTGTCCTTAAGTTCATTACAATACTGTCAACTGAATAAATTTTTACCAAATCGTCTTGTGCAATAGGAGGTTTGTGGTCTGTTGATGCGAAACCTTTCTTTTTCGAGTCCACAACAACTGCTCTAAAGACATCTTTGCAGCTAGAAAATTCAATGTCATTCGTTATGTCTATACCACAATTCTCTTTCAGATATTTTGAAATTCCATATCTAGTGTTTACAAGCGTAGACTTCTTAAAATGTTCCCCTGAATTTTTGATGATGGAAGCAAAGAACAGTCACAGTTTCTCATTCAACTTCTGCTTCGGGAAGTCTTCAAAGCGTGAATCATCACCAAGAAAATTTCTGACGCTTTTGACGCTGCGTGCAACTGTGCGTTTTGTTGATTTGGAGTCTTTACACGCCGGAAATTTCGTCCTCTGAAACTTGAGCAAACATGTCTGCTCTGTACGTCTGCCCATTTATAAATAATCTATATCAAATCTGCGCTTGATGACAATCGTGTATACAAGCGTCTTCAAACATACAAATGATTATAAGCATTACTGGTTCCCTGTTTGAAAGTCTTTCCTTACAGAAACCAGGTGAAGCTATGTAAGAGAGGGTGATCGACTAAATTATCACCCCCTGTCATGTGATAGACTAAATTGGCACACGCTCCTTAACCAATGAGAAGACAGGAAATTTACATGAAGTATAATAAGATAAAATGATCAATAAATAAATATGACATTTTTCATATCACATGCCATATCAACCCTCGACCTATATAAGCCCTTGGGACTTCGGCCCTTGTGCTAATATGGGTGTCTCCGGTTGATATGACATGTAGTATGAAAAATGCCATACAATAATCTATAATTATCATATACTTACTCAAGATATGTTTAAATGTGCATATGTCATAAATTCGAAATGCAACAAGACCTATCTCAAGGGGGTGTAATAACCTGATCCGTATTACATGGGTGGGGGATAAGTTTTCACTATTACTGTTTCTTTGTTTACTGCCGTCATCTGCCTCTGTCAAAATGGACAATGGAATGTCGGAGAAAACATGAAAAATGCTCGTTATGCAACAAATGATGATACTGCTGGCTTCATAAATCAAGTGGAAAAATAAGTGTGATCTGAAATTCACAAAGAAAGAGAAAACGTGTGAGGGTAATTGAATCAGACTCAAATGAAAATTTAAATAAACAATAACATTGACTATTTCCGAAAATTCATATTTATTTATGAACCAAAGATTAAATCATCTTGTGTTGTTGTGTAAGTGTAACTGTGTTTATTATATGCCAAAGAAAGAATTATAACCAGCTTCAAGGATTTTGTCTATAAATAGCAAAATACATAAAATGACATTATTGCAACATATCCCATATCAAGCATATGGAGCCAAAAATAAAATACTGTTTGTTCCCCCCATTTCCGACCTACTCTGAAAAATAGGTGCGACTCGAATTATTGTATTGCTAAATAAGGGTAATAACAAAATTACAGAACTCCGAACAATCTTTCAAAGGGAAAGTCAAAATTCACAAGTATATAAACAGACAAAATCAGTCAACAACTGGAAAACCGTAATGACCCTGACTTGGCACAGGCATTTCCAAAGAAATGGTGGGTTGAATAAGATTTTACGGCGCCAAACCTCACGCTTTCATTAGGGTTCAAAGGTTCCGGGTGTCACCATAACAGTATTTATAACAATACTGGAACAACATAGAGCAAATATTATTCTTAATGCCGATTGTCCGGCGTGTAAAAGTAGAAGTAAAAGTCGGAGGTCTTTACTTGCGTGCAAACAAAGATTTCTTATATCACGTTGAAGATCCAGATGTAAGATTTCGATACATCTCGAGCATTTACATTTGAAATTATAATGAAACACAACGTTAAACGGCATATTGTCTGCAACATGGACGGAACTTTTAGTTTCCTCCTCCGTCAGAATAAAATCTCTGCAAGACAATAAAATAAATCCGGATGAAATCAACAGACTATATAGCTTTACAAAACAAATGATCACGGAAAAAGTTGCTCGAAGATGTGGCACAAACTGGCCAGACAAAAACGGATAATATTGTCGTGAGTGTTACAGATAAAGTGTTCGGGGGACAAGTATTTGAACCCGATTTGGATGAAGAAATACGAGTAGTACAAGAATTTGACAAGCTATTAAAATGTATTACATTTACCACTATGATAGGCAGTCCCGCGGAAGACACTAGCAATTCACCAAAAAAAAAAAACAATTTCATTTTTACAAATTTAGATGAACAACCAACAGAAGACGTGGAGAGAAAGTTACGCACATTTATATTTGAGAAACTAGGAATCGAACACAAAATTAAGACTGGAAATGTTCCTCGTTTCGGAAAGAGATGCAACGATAGAGCAAAACCGATTGTCGCAATATTTTTCTACCATAAAGACTTGCGTTTGGTTCTTGATCAAGCGAAATGGCCCAAAAACACGGCTTTTGGAATTCATGAGCTGTTCCCTATAAACCTTTGGAGGGTAAACGTCGAAAGCTGTTTTGTGGAGACAAAAACTGACGGTATATATATAATAACTTTACCAGGTTACAAGTTTGTAAAGTAAAACAGGGAAAAAATTACAAAAAACCTTTCGGGTAATATCATAGTAGGTTTTAAAGGTAATTTAGCAAAACATAGAATTGTTGATACTGACAGCAAATATGTTATGTGCTTCAAATGTAGTGAGCAACTCTTTACAACAGACCAGCCCGTATTTTTTGGTGTTGTATATATACCACCAGAGTATACCAAATACTCATCCGAAAACGCTTTTGGTGAACTGCAGCTAGAATACCTGTCTGTTTCAAATAAATCTAAATATATATGTCTTTTGGGCGACTTCAATTCGAAGACGGCAACTGACACTGATTTTATTGATATGATCAAACACTGATATGTTGATGATTATGTTTCTGACTTTGATTTGAAAATGCGACTTAACAGAATTAGTATGGAAAGGATTTTTGCACTTTTAGATTATTTATTTATTGTGTTTGACGCCACTTTCAGCAATATCATGGCGACCAGGTTTAGTGGTGGAAGAAGCCGGAGTACCCGGAGAGAACCACCGACCATTGCCAAGCAACTGATAAACGTTATCATTTGATGCTGCGAGTCGAGTGCACCCGTTTTTGTAACTTACAAAGATGGGCGCGAACCCACACTGTATTGGTGATAGGCTTGTATGAGTTGGTAGGTAATCCAACTACCTAACTCTTGAGTCACCGGACCCTTTGCACCTTTAGATGCTCTAGCTACCTATTGCTACCGTTTTATGCAATGAAGCAGATATTGTGTTTTCTTTGAATAAAACACATGTATGGTTGAATACTTCGGAACCAGACAAAATTATTATTCTATTATTATTATTACATTATTTTGGTACATATTTCGATAGAACGCTTAGCATGGAAAAGCAATGTAATGCAATTTCTAGGTCGTGCTATTTTCACATTCGNTGATTTTGTTGATATGATCAAACACCGATATGTTGATGATTATGTTTCTGACTTTGATTTGAAAATGCGACTTAACAGAATTAGTATGGAAAGGATTTTTGCACTTTTAGATTGATTTATTTATTGTGTTTAACGCCACTTTCAGCAATATCATGGCGACCAGGATTAGTGGTGGAAGAAGCCGGAGTACTCGGAGAGAACCACCGACCATTGCCAAGCAACTGATAAACGTTATCACTTGAGGCTGCGAGTCGAGTGCACCCGTTTTTGTAACTTACAAAGATGGGCACGAACCCACGCTGTATTGGTGATAGGCTTGTATCTGTTGGTAGGTAATCCAACTACCTAACTCTTGAGCCACCCGGACCCTTTTCACCTTTAGATGCTCTAACTAGATATAACCCTATTGCTACCGTTTTATGCAATGAAGCAGATATTGTGTTTTCTTTGAATAAAACACATGTATGGTTGAATACTTCGGAACTAGACAAAAATATTATTCTATTATTACTATTACACCGTATGTTAAAAATCTTGGTACATATTTCGATAGAACGCTTAGCATGGAAAAGCAATGTAATGCAATTTCTAGGTCGTGCTATTTTCACATTCGGAACATTTGATGAATTCGTCCTTTCATTTCAGAAGATGCATGCATGATGCTTGAGAATGTGCTAGTGACACCCCGACTGGATAACGACAATGCCTTGCTATATGGTATTGCCACACATTTGACAGAAAAACTCCAGCGAGTGTCACAACACAACTGCGACTCATAACAAGGACAAAGAAGACGGATCATATCACACCCGTACTGATCCGCTTACACTGGCTTCCAGTAGAATATCGGAGTCAGAACAAACTTATCCCCTATGTATAAAAGGATCTTCATGGATTGGCTGCAATTTATTTGACTGAACGTTCTCTGCGTTCCCAGTCAGCTTCACTTCTCCAGGTACTACCACTGTAACAAAGACCCATGGTTACTAAAATTGACTTTTTAAAATTTGTTTTTATTGTTTTTGATGGTAAATATTAAGTTCTTTAATGTGATTAAAATTAAGGTGCTGAGTATTCACATTTATTTTTTCAAGAAGGGCTATTTGCAATTATTGTATATATCTTTTCTTCACAAACATCAAATTTCAACATATTAAGTGTGAGATTATGCAGTTTGAAATATATTTATTTTATAACGATTAACAGCTGTGTTTCATTGCAGTAATGACTTATATCGTAGACATAGCGAACATGCATATAACAAGGAAAGAAAACTTTCCCACAGCAGCAGTGTTTTGCATCATCTGAGCGGTGCTTTAGGTATGTATTTTTAGTCATTTTCATATTTTATTTTATGAATATTTTATAGTGAATATACTATAATAAATTTTATTCATAATGAAACAAGCAATTAATAAGGTAAATTCATATTTCAAAATTTGTATGTTTTTACATTTTCAGATGGTTGAGACAGAAGAAGACTGGTCAGATACCAAAAACTGATAAATTATTTAACTTCAGTACAAACCCACAAAATGGGGACAGTGAATGGAATACTGAAGATTTGGAACCACTGATAAAAACTAGGAAGAACTGTTTTAGATATCTAAAACTTATGTCTCCCCTTAATGCGGCCATCTGTACAACAATAAGTTGCACATTAAGAGTTGAATGATACTATTTGAAAGACAATTATTTGACCTTGAGGTCAAAGGTCAAGGTCCCACGAAGGTTATTACAGTACGCAACACACCGCCTTATGGTCATGCACCCACATACCAAATATAATTTACCTATCTGGAAAGACAAAAAGGTTATGGTCAGGACAAGCTTCGCTGAGAAGAAGCAGAAGAAGCGGAAGAAAAAATCAGACTAAAACAATATGTCTCCCTTCGTTCGAAGGGGAGACATAATAACAACATTCAAACATTATCTGAGATTGAATTTACTAAGAAAAAGTGCAGAAAGACACAAGGATATACGAAAGAGAAGGAAGATTCTAAAAAGACGAAGGAAGTTGTGTTTAAAACCATGGTATAATAGACCAAGCAAGAAGTTACAAGTAAATTATATGAAGAACTCATTTTACTCGAAATAGTCAATTTTGCAGATAGCTTCTTTTTGCACTACGCCATCGATATGTAGATTATTATTAATAATTTTATGATATCTTCCCTACCTTGTACTGTCCCTGAGTCAGTAATGCCTGACCAGAATGTGGTTCAAAGGTCCCGAAGATACTCGCGCAATTAACAGCAGACGACAACCATGGCAACGCCAACACTCACCGGTCGGAAACAAAATTGGACGCAGAAGGAATTGAACTTTCTCGTTTCAATGGTCAATTGTCAAGGTAAAGCTTACGCCTGGTTTAACCATACAAACAACATGCATGCTGGCAGAGGATTGCAGATAGGTATCGACTGTATTTTTATCGTGACAGACTCATAGAAGATAATGGAAAAAACCCATGAACGCTCTTTTGACCACGTTGCATTCTCGTAAATTATTGTTGTTTTAATGGTCAACAATGTGGCTACCAATATCAAAAAGTCGGAAAACAACTTCTCATCTCAAAATATTGAAACACAAAAAAAAAAATGGAATTCCACATGTCATATGCGGCTGCTTAGTTCGGACACATTAATATGCAGGGATTACATCAATAATGTTATCCAAACCTTTTTTAATACTTGTATCTCCAACGATTATACAGTGTGCATTGTCGGATAAAATGAAAATTATTTTTAGAAGCATTAGAAACAGGTAAATAGTAAAGCGAGCCTTTCACAAGCCTTTTTGGTCTGTTTAGTTAAAATAAAAATATACCTATCGAAAACTATATACTGTCTTATCATGCAAAGACGAAATGTCAAACACAACTGCCAAATTGTGCCTAAATGAACAGAAAGAAACAAGCTTCGTTCTATTACTTTTAAGGGTGTATTGTGTGACATCCGCATTTGTTGACTAGATTGTGGTAGCCTATACCTGTTTAAAATTTACGTTTGCGGCATTTATTGATATTCATAGTTTTCAAAATTATTTGTATATTTCATATAAAAATATGCTTTCCAAAATTCTCTCGGTTTTAGTTTCAATTTGGATTTGCATTACATGTGTACCACTAAAATGATAAATTTCAATGGTTCCTAATCTGATTAAAACTAGGAAAAACTGTTTTATATACCTAAAACTTATGTCTCCCCTTAATGCGGCCATCTGTACAACAATAAGTTACCGCCTTATGGTCATGCACCCACATACCAAATAT
>MJUT01049158.1:99245-142683 GCA_002080005.1 Gigantidas platifrons | reverse complement strand
AATGGAATTCCACATGTCATATGCGGCTGCTTAGTTCGGACACATTAATATGCAGGGGTTACATCAATAATGTTATCCAAACCTTTTTTAATACTTGTATCTCCAACGATTATACAGTGCACTGTCGGATAAAATGAAAATTATTTTTAGAAGCATTAGAAACAGGTAAATAGTACAGCGAGCCTTTCACAAGCCTTTTTGGTCTGTTTAGTTAAAATAAAAATATACATATCGAAAACTATATACTGTATTATCATGCAAAGACGAAATGTCCAACACAAATTGTGCCTAAATGAACAGAAAGAAACAAGCTTCGTTCTATTACTTTTAAGGGTGTATTGTGTGACATCCGCATTTGTTGACTAGATTGTGGTAGCCTATACCTGTTTAAAATTTACGTTTGCGGCATTTATTGATATTCATAGTTTTCAAAATTATTTGTATATTTCATATAAAAATATTCTTTCCAAAATTCTCTCGGTTTTAGTTTCAATTTGGATTTGCATTACATGTGTACCAATAAAATGATAAATTTCAATCTGATTAAAACTGTTTTATATACCTAAAACTTATGTCTCCCCTTAATGCGGCCATCTGTACAACAATAAATTACCGCCTTATGGTCATGCACCCACATACCAAATATCATTGACCTATCACGAAACACAAAAATGTTATGCCCCTGACAAGGAAATACTATTTAAAAAACAATTATTTGACCTCGAGGTCAAAGGTCAAGATCCCACGAAGTTCATTACGGTACGTGACACACCGCCTGATGGTCATGCACTCACATACCAAATATCATTGACCTATCTCGAAAGACAAAAATGTTATGGCCCGGACAAGGAAATGCTATTTAAAACAAAATTATTTGACCTTGAGGTCAAAGGTCATTACGGTATGCGACACACCGTCGTATGGTCATGCACCCACATACCAAATATAATTGACCTATCTGGAAAGACAAAAAAGTTATGATCCAGACAAGCTTCGCTGAGAAGAAGCAGAAGAAGCGGAAGCGGAAGAAAAAATCAGACTAAAACAATATGTCTCCCTTCGTTCGAAGGGGAGACATAATTAGATCGAGGATCCGTCGTGATCGTATGGTAGTTGGATATACAACTACATGTGCAATCAGTGCCTATTGCCAAGAACGTTGTGAGCTAGAATCCCGCCCAGACGAGGTGTATTCGATACAACATTATGAGGTAAAGTTTATCAGTGACTTGACAGGTCGATGGTTTTCTCCGGATACTCTGGTTTCAACGGTATCGGGTCCGTTCGCCCTGATTATTAATACGTATTTCAATGAACATAATGGATATTTTAATTTAAAATAGAGAAGTAATGATATAGAAAAATATTAATTGAAAGAAAAATTAACCAAGTTATTTTCAAGCAATTATTACGTATATTGTTTGAAATGCTTAATTGAAATTAATGATTGTTGATTCCTTATTCATAATTACAATTATTGATTGGGGATTATTGTATGTCTTTATTGTCATTCATTGATGGCTTTGGTTCTGTAATTATGCACTTGTAAGCTTGGTATGAGTAAAACATGTTGAAACCAATTGCAAACATAAAAGAATTATATACCTCACAGCTTGTGTTCTTTGATCTCATGTGTTTTGAAAAATTTCATACTGATGGAATCTGATATTTCCTCATTTTGTCATAAACTATGGTGCTGTACTTATGTAATACGTGTGACAGAGAGGTGCAACCTCGACAGCATGCTATTTGGTGCGACATATGTGAAAGGTGGCAACATAGATTATGTGACGCAGGCATCACACTTGAGGAGTACAATCGTGCAAGACAAGATAACCAGTTGCAGTTTATTTGCAGACCATGCGAAGAAAACTACTGGTCTGTCGCATCAGAAGCAGAACAGGAGCCTTTGCCAGAGCCTTTACCAGAGCCAGAGCCTTTACAAGAGCTAGACCCTGAACCAAAGCCACTACCAAATCCACTTGATGGTACATTTGACATTGGTCACCGCAATGCTGACGATCTTCCTGAGCCCATGGATACGTGAGTATAATTTAATTGAATAGTCTACTTAAAGAGTTTGTTGAATGTGTTGAACACCATTTTCAACAATATTTCAGTTATTTCATGGATGGCACTTTCAAGATAAGCAAAACAAAATGATAATAAATGCCAATGAGACAAATTCTTTATTTCCACAGAAGATAGAACATAAAATTTACAAAATTACATACTAGTACAACACAATGAAGATCATACAAATATATATTATATGTACTAAATCATTGTAGGTTTTAAAATTCTGTATTTTCAGACAATAGAATATAAAAATTACAAAATTGAAAACGGTATAAATATACTTTATACAAACCATTGAATGTATCATTTATGTTGTAAATATATTTCTTTAAGTTTGCTTAAGTTCTTTAAGGTTGTCACTGCCCCTTTTAAGCGGCACGGTCAGCTGTTAAGAATTCATCCTGAAAGATGGCCAACACAAGTAACTACCTTTAACATTTGCCCTTATGTCAAGAAAGACAGAAGAATATTATGTCTCTGTCCTCCAATCAATGAAAGATCGATTGGTGGATCCAGTAGTTACTCACTTTGTAGTTGACCTCGAAATCGGCAAGTACATATATATTGATATATACAATATCAGGAAAACCAGTCAACATCAATCTTATGGATCGTTACGCTATAATAATACTATACAAGTAAAATAAATTATAAACATCTACAGTGGTTTGTAAAACAACACAAAGTAAACAAAACAAAAAATATAATTGTTGAATGACAAATAAAATTACATGTATATTGATATACACGTATATTAATTTTAATAGCATACAAATGTTTGTTTAGATAAATGTTTTTTTATTTCTTAAATATGATTAGTTTATGTTTTATTTTTATATTTCAGGTGCCTGGTTAGGTATCCGACGTGTTTTTCCTGTCGTCAACATAAAAGGCTATGTATTTCACTGGACGCAAGCTGTTTGGCGTAGAGTTCAAGAATATGGTTTGGTTAGAGCATACAGACACCAGCAACCCATTCACACATACATCCGTCAAGTACTGGCTGTGCCTTTCCTGCCATCAGCGCATACAATATATACATTCATATCACTCAGAGGCCGTGGCAACACCAACCAGCTGAAGGAATTGGTTACATACATGGCCCGTCAGTGGTTTAGGAATTCAATTATCCGTATTACAGATTGGTGTATTTTCAAGAGGACAGTCCGCACCAACAATGATGTAGAAGGTAGATATATTTTATATATTTTAAAACATGAAATTTGGACTAAACGTGTATGGGAAAAACAACATCATCATTTTTCTCCAAGTCAACTTTAATTATTCATAATACAGCACAAATATATACAATACCATTGAAGAATGTTACATGGAATATGAATATGAGAAGGACGATACTTACCAACTACAACATAATTATAAAACATGTGCTACTGTTGATTCAAATACAAATGAATACTTTAATATTCAATTTCACTTTTATTAATGTCTCTTATTTTTTCAGGGTGGCACAACCGTCTGAATAATGCAGCAAAATACGGGGTGTACTCTTCTACATCCTTGTTCCTGATCTTCAACAAGAGCCTGATGTAGTAGATTACAGTGTACGCGCTGACGACCTAGAGCGTGATATCCAAAGAAAATACACAATCATGGAGAAGAAAATTCAAACAGCATGGAACAAATACATGGATGGTGATATTACAACCTCACACGTCTTAAAGATGATATCGGGTCTTTATAAGCCAACAAACAACCCAGTGGACCATGTTGCACAACATAATTAAAACATTACAGCTTCTATACTATGTAACTTGAACATTATGTTAATAGTTGTTTAAATTATCTTTGTTATATTGATTACATTTTTAATACTAATATTGTAGTGCTTGTATGTAATGTTGAATGAATGTAAATTTATATAATAATGTTGTAGTAAAAACGTTTAGACGACTATGATAGATTGACAGATTGGATCCGCCCCTTGCACGTGGACTAGCTATATATAGCTTGACAGACAGCTGAAAACCCAACCTTCCCCGCGTGAAACGGGCATAATAGATGTACTATTTTCGCATAGTATATCAACGCTATATAGTTATTTGTGATATAAGCCAAAATATCGCATGAATTTATATTACAGAAGCATAATAATGAATATTAGTTGTTAAAAGTGGAAATAGAGTCTTGTAAATAAGTATATCCATTTGAATGAGAGTTTGGTGAAAGAAGAGAGAGAGAGAATGTTATGTTGAATGAATGTAAATTGAATAATATACAATTATGGCCTTCTTAGGAGGTGGACATCCAGAATTGTCAATTTGTGAAGGTTGTTCGGGAAAACAACCCTAATAAGTTGACAATTCTGGATGTCCACCGACTAAGATGGCCATAATTGTTTTATTAACCGAACAACGGTTTTTAATTTTGTCAACAACACGGCAAGCTCCTCAGGGGAATAGTCATCAAAGTTGAGGCTATCGGCATTTTTTCCAGTAAATACGGCTTCAAACATTTGACTGCGGATTTCGTAGAACGTTTTGTGTTCTCGGCATCCTTTTCAGAGGATTTTTGCTACGTCTTCCTCTAAGCTAGCGGCAAACCGACCTGCAGTTGACATATTTTCTATACAAACAGACGATTTCTGGTTATCGCCACCTAGCGGAAAAAAATTGGGGTTGCAGAGGGTGACAATACTATTATTTACCTCACACGGCGAATTTTTGAGGTTGTCGAAGGAAACGTCGCAATTGTCAGTCATGTGACCGCTGATCGGACCAATCCTAGATACATATATATAGAGAGGTTTAATAATAGTTGCTAAAAGTGGAAATAGAGTCTTGTAAATAAGTGTATCGATTTGAATGAGTTTGGTGAAAGAAGAGAGAGCGTATGTTATGTTGAATGAAGGTAAATTTAATAATAATTGTTAAAAGTGGAAATAGAGTCTTGTAAATAAGCATATCGATTTGAATGAGAGCTTGGTGAAAGAAGAGAGAGAAAGAGAGAGAGTATGTTTTGTCGAATGATGTAAATTGAATAATAGTTGTTAAAAGTGGAAATAGAGTATTGTAAATAAACATATTGATTTGAATGAGAGTTTGGTGAAAAGAGAGAGAGAGTATGCTATGTTGAATGAATGTAAATTGAATAATAGTTGCTAAAAGTGGAAATAGAATATTGTAAATAAACATATTGATTTGAATGAGAGTTTGGTGAAAAAAGAGAGTGTGTTATGTTGAATGAACGTAAATTGAATAATAGTTGCTAAGTGGAAAAGAGTCTTGTGAATGGGAGTTTGCTGAAATATGGGTGTAAAGGTATGTAGAGTATGTCCATTTATTGTTAATGTAACTGACCATGATATCAATAAAAATAAAAATAAATACTTACTATTTACTTGATTTTTGTTATATTCTTGGTATATAGTTGTGAACAATCCAAAAGCCTTTGCCATTCCCATATTTGGGTGAATATTTAAAATTTCTCAATTTAATATATATAAGCAATCAAATATCAGGACGAACAGGTAAAAGGGTGAACGGGAATTAGGGCGAACGGACCAGGAACAGTTTCAACTACACCAATGAATTTGAAATGACAGACAAACCGGCCAATTTTACAACGAACTAAGAGTTATTTGATGGCAAGCTCCCCTTTCTGTGGACCAGTAAATACCAGGATTTTTCAGGAACGCAAAAGAAAATGGAAGTTGCTGAGCTGAATATTCTTGCCTTTGTGCATACTTAAGTGTCAGGGATCTAACTGGTATTCATGTTAGCCCTGCATTTTGGGAAGGTCTTACCTTGCTGCATCCGTTTCGGGTTTAATATTCTAGACTCTAAAACCCATTTACCAATGGTTCTATATATTTAATTTCTGACCATACAAATATAATTAAAACACTACATAGCAAAACAAATGGCTAGTGGCCACAAGGATTTTACAAAACACACAGTAAAACTACATGGCAAAGAGAGATAACATGGGATCATTTCATATCAGTTTTTTTTCTCGTGAGAGCAAACGTACTCTACCAGTAACCAAGCTTAATACTGATGCGATATATATTTAAATAATGTCAGTAAAAAGAGAGTTAACGTAGCAGTAAACACACTAGGTGCAGCTGTGGCAGTTGAAATGGAAGAAAACGGAAATGAGGTCACTAACTCAACTCTAGAATATATAAAATATTGCAGCGGTCTTAACATTCTAAATAGCAAGACGCTTTTCATAGATGACAAGGACTCAAGATTATGGTAAACAATTCAAGATATGTATCTTACAATAGGTTCATTTGTTGATCTTGTTAAATATACAAACAGTGACGAGCTCAAAGAGAAGTACCCACCTGTAACCTACATCATTCCAAAGAGACTTACCCAAGATATAGTAGAATCATGGTTGTCGTATCAAATAGGTTGTTGTGGCGATGGTCATCTATTTAAATACTTGATGAAATGGAAATCAAGGAAAGTTTAATTTGGTCACAACACAATAATAAATTACTAGTATTAGGTTTTACAGATATTGAATGTATGCAAGATAGAGGTGATGAAGAGTTTATTGCAAGCTAAATATTTTACAATTCTTTTTCAGAAGCTTTTGTGCTAAATTAACTTACCTTTATACATACTTATGTGTGAGAATTAGCCAAGATATAGTAGAATTATAGTTTTCGTTTTAAAGAGGTTGTTGTAGGGATGGGAGAGAGCCTACAGTGCTGCAGTATGGCTACAATTCTACAAAGCTGCTATTTGTAAAACGGACGACATGTGATATTTGCAAAAAACTAAGCAAGAAAAGAGAGCTTATATGGTTTGTCTACGGTGCACATAAAATCCGGCCGTACCAATAAAATGTGTGTGCTACGCCTCTTGGGGTCACCTCATTTGTTGAAATTTAAAATAGACATGGTTATAGAGAGACAACTACAAAAGAAACCTTTACTACAACTTTAGATACGATGTGGTTAATTCATAATCAGTAGTTCACAGATAACATACATCGTTCAGTTTATTGCTAGACTTTAATTTAGAACTTTGAACAAGACTTTAAAAATGAATTAAATATTTCAGTCGGAAAGCAAACCCACGATTTGACGGTTACAGCTATTGATTCTAAAACCACGGTGTCAGGGGGCAACAACCGTAAAAAGTACCCGCTAGGTGCCGCTTTAAAATTGCCGCAAAATTTTCAATTAGTGCTGTTGTTGGAAAAACTTGAAATAAAGTATTAAATAGACAAAACTGTGATAGAGACGTGATTTCTATATTTTTTTTGCAATGATTGGCTATATTAGACAAGAGACCGAGATTTATATTAGTCAAAAACGTGTTTCGAATCGTGCATTCTAGAAAGTGTAAAAACACGAGATTCGGTTTGTTTACATTTTTCGGCCAATGAAAAAGCTAACAGAAATCTATATTAGGACATGAAATTGATGATTGAGGAGTGATATGTCATCATCAACCAATAGAAAATGCTCTCTCTACTGGAAATTACGTCACCCCGAACGGAAATCATTCCTGCAAGAAGATTCGACGAGGCATGCTTTTTTTTTTTTTTTTTTTTTATAAATTTCTCCTTGTTTTAGTGTAACATTTTGCCCATTTTGGTGAACATTTCTCCCTCAAAACACCAATGGAGTGTGTATATGTCTGACGTTTATTAGATTTATTAATATCTTCATTTTAACCGAAAGTTTACACGAAAACTACATTATTTACATCAGTTTATGACCGCCCCTTTTCCCCCGTCTCATCAATACACGTTGTGTAGACTGGCTGATTACCTATCAGTTACCCTTGTACATATCTAATGTGGCACTTATTTAAAAAGTAATAAATTTATCAAATATATTTAGGAATGCTGACTTTTACCTGATTTTTTTCTGCAAATCATGAAATACATGTATGTGTAACAGGTATCATTACACAATGACTGACTCAAACAAAAACCAGCCAGTGTGTGTGTTATAAATAGAAAGTAGGCTAAATTTGTTATATGATATTTAATTGATTGAGCAACTGTGTATTTTGCAAGACTGATTTTACCATAGTTGACTAGTATTGCCCCAAAAAGCAAACTGTTCTGAGGCCCACAGTGGCAGGGACCCTGGGCCCTGTGTTCATTGTAAGGAACCTTATTCAAAGTCATCTCGTTATGTTCATTTAGTTCAAAAGAAGAAATATCCAAAACACAGTTTTCTATGAATATGTAAAGAGAAAATGCAGTTATGCAGATGATGACTTCATTTGTCGCAGATGTGACTTCAGACTTCAAAATGCAATGAAGCAGGATAAGGACGCAAAAAGGGCCAGCAAAAATTGATCAAATTTGAATGAAAAGTACAACCTGTATATAGTGGAGTACTGCTACACTCGAGAAATATTGTTAGCCCTGTCAATTATTGTCTTGTCAGTGATCATTCAAGGTTGCAAATTTCGCAATTTTCCACCGATTTATTCCTGTATGGTATGGTCGTTACCTGCTGTTTTTTCCGATGTACAAACTTTACTGCTTTAGATTTTATTTTATTTAATTCTTATTTAGTAAAATAAATACTGACAATTTTTCTTTTGTAACTTGTACAAAATGATGGGTACGCAAGGCAACATACATCGTATCTCCCGGGTTGTTTGTTTCATTCATTACTCCCACCTCAAGCAAGGAGGAAGATCCACGTACAGACGACGCACTTGTATTCTTTTCCATGCTGTAGTAAATATGGAATAATTTTCAAAGTCCAGGTATTTTCTGTAAAGATCATAAACGTTTGCTTGTTCTGCAGCTGTTGTAGGAGAATGATTTTCAGTGTACCCACCTTTTCATCTCCACATGTCGTCTTTATCCAATATTTAGAGCCGTGTTTGTGAGATATTTGGACAGCTGGTCCATTCTCATTCTGTAGAATAAACATGTAGTCTGTACATATCTGTCCTTCACTCGGCTTCAGATGTAGTTCTGATGGAGAGACTCATTCTGTGAGGTCAAAAGTCTCATCAGCTACAGCTTTAAAGTACATCTGTACTCCATCTCCTAGCTGCTGTAATCCAAATATGTTCATTGTTACTGGTCCACAATTTTGGTCCGTCTTAATTTCTACGAACACATCTTCCTTGTCTTTGGATAAGTGGACTAACTGAGGTTGTGCTATGTTGAAGTCTGTGGCTGTTACTTGGTAGAACATAATATGGAGATTGTCTGGGATATGTAGAGGCCAGCACGAGAAGTCTATAAAATCTTGGTCCTTAACACCGTGCACATATAGTATGTAGGCCATTATGGACTGTATGAGGACGTTTAACTCTTAATCATACTTTGTCTTCATTGTCAGTATAAAGGAGCGTAACCCAGTTTGTTGAATGTTGTTTGTTTGCGCCAATATTGCGGGAATATCATCGAGTTATTTTACATTTTGCTGTTCTGCAATATTTAGGAAGTGAACGAATTGAAAATGTTATATTTTTAGCAATTTCAACACTTTCGTCCCCTCATCATTTTCATTACATAGGACCATTTGGCTCTTTTGATAACCAGGTTAACGGTACAGGCTGTTGAAAGCCTCCGGTTTACTTTATATATTCAGTTCAGATCCTGATTATTTTTTTACTCCGCACTTATGTCCTGCCTATTTTGTTACCCAAAATTTGGATCCTGGAATTTTGTTTTAAAATTCCTTCCATGCCCCCCCTCAATAAGAATTCAATGGTTGCTCCCTAAGGGTGGTTCTTGATATCCCTTCCTAGCTTAGGGATGATGTAGGTACTTGTTTACCTAGATGTAACATATAGAAGCTAGGAGCAGAACTCGATTTCGCCAGTACTAAATTTATGCAGCAGCCAAGTAGCAAAACATAAAGCATAATGTCTCATTCGCAGTTCTGACTTTTTTTCCATTTTCATCTTAATATACTCTATTTAGCAAGTAAAAATCAATGACAACTGAAATATGTATTGAACTACAGACATTGATTTTTTTTCTTTGTTTCTTTGAATATTGAGCTTTAATTAAATTTCTCTTATTTTAAAATTATAAACTCTGATTTGAGTGAATTTGTTAATTGGTTGCTATCTGTCAGTCTGGTCTTTTTTTTTAAATCTCATTTTCGATTAAATTAATAATTCATTGTACTTAGGATTTGTTCAACTTTCATAAAATTTATTAACTGTTTACTCTGTCTGTTACTAGTTTATGGAAAAGAAATAGACTTGAAAACTAATATGTACAGTTATCTGTCAAAAGTATTGGGAAATGTAAAAAAAATCCATATATAATCAACCAAAACAATTTTTAATTTTTTTTTTGTTAAGTCATTTCTGGATAGATTTTTAAATTTTACACCAATACATTCAGAATTGTTTGTTTATTTTCTCATTATCTTTATACGAGTGGTTTTTATTTGTACATAATATGTCCATCAGTGTTAATTTTTAGAATGTATTTTTAGTTGAAATATAGGAAAATCAGTCAATTTTTATTTGTCGTGTTTAAATTATATACAAATTAAAATAACTCATAACATCATAATGAGTAAATAAACAATCAAAATATTGACAATTCCGAATGTTTTGGTGTAAATTTTTTTTAAATATATCCAGAAATGACTTCACAATAATTTTTTGAAAAAATATGGCTTTGGTTGATAATATGGGGATTTTTTTTTTTACATTTCCCAATATTTTAGACAGATTACTGTACACATTTTCTTTAAATATTTATACAATTTTTTTTATCTTTATTTTCATGCCTAGAAAAAAATTACACGAGTTCTGCTCATGATTCATCAAAAGGATATACACATGTTTTGTGCTGAATCGCTAGAGGGCCCGTGAAAATAACAATTCAAAGTTTTCACAGTGATCCACCAATAAAACCGGTGGACGTGTAAATTTTAGTCGCCTATCCTTTCTTTTACAAAAAAGGGGGGATAGGAGACCATTTATAAATGTTTGTATATTCCAAAATTTTTCGTTAATTATATGCATATGCTATTAAAATAGCAGCCTGCATCGGCATTAACATTTGTGCACAGCGTGTTTTAAGTCATTCGGTTAGTTCTAAATTTATTTTTAGAAATACGAAAATCCATACGGATTTATCTTTCTTCACTGACAATTTTTCTGAATCTGAATAATTTTCGGCACTAAAAGCTGACAGAAACTCTTATTAATGAATAAAAACGTGTACCAGAGAAACATTTCGTTAAATAAATATATAACCTAGCGCAGTGTGAAGTTTGGGAATGTCACTCTACTGCAAACTTGATATATTTGCGTTTTATTCCAATGCAATGGTGACATTCCATCGAGGGGGTCACCCTGTAGGTGTCAAACCAGTAATTCAACCAATCAGAGCTACGAACATATACAAAAGTAGTCCCTTTTAAAGGAAAAGTTCCTTTCACTTTGTTGTATTGTGACAAATACTGAATGGAATGGAATAATTAAAATTGATAATTGAAGTTAAATATATTAGGATTATTTTGAGCCCAAATTTGATGCATTTAGATGTATTTTAATACCTCTATGGAGGATTTGATGCATGACCTATAAATATTGAATTTCCCGACGATGATCGAGCTATTTTTAGAGTAGGTGTTTTCCATAGCCTGGCATTTCACTGCAAGACTTTAAATATGCCCTGATATTTTGACAGAACGTAGAGGAATCATGTACGTTTCAGAAAATATATGGTCTTAGAAAGGGTAAACTTAAGATAAAATAGCCAGGCAGGCTCGAAAAAACACAAATATAGTAGAAAATGTTAAAGAAATTAATTATAGGTTTCACACCTTAAGGTAAAAAACGTCAAATTGAAATTTTGATGCTATCATGTTCAAATTAGCCTAAAAATGTGACAACAGACACAGAGTGTCATTTTTCATACAAAAATGTTACAAAATGCATTGTGGTGTCAGATTACATGGTCGAAATGCATGTTATGTGAGACTTCCTGTGTTTACTGAGTTTAATTGCGGGAAAAAAAGTTACAACGAATTGATTTTTAGCATTTGTAAGTTTGCATGTAAATTGTTTTATAGGTGACATTGGCATACTCGCACCGTTATCCCACCATATACAAATACCTATATCTTCCTCGCTTGTACTCAAGAGGATTGGGCAAGTGTGCGTTGTAGTGGATACTATGCCCCTATATTGACTTCCGGTTAATGGCGGCCTCCACGCCAAATTTTGATCAAACATAAAATGTGTTGAATGGGAAGATCTAAGATTGCATTAACCTATATTATCAAGTAAAACTCGTTATTTCCACATTCTTGAACTTATCACTAAAGCTGAAGGCCATTAACATCGTAGCTGTCATTAAACTTAGTCATCATGGACTCGTCGTCCTCGAGAACGTCCAAGGTACCTGCTAAACTACAGGATTGCATAATTGGCATTGACATAAATAATGCTATCGAAAATTATGAAAGCCCATTGGCTCATCAGCAATGTGATGGTCATACAAACAATATAACATTTAAAACTGACTGTGTTGATACTTGGAAAAACGTCTTTTTGTCATACTTTGGAGAAGGGAACGCCCAAGTAATTAAAGAAAATCAAAGTCTTACAGTCATTAAAGTATCATTCAGTGATGATTCAAAACAAAACCTCACTGTTAAAATTAACATTTTCTCGTCTGGCTCTGTCGTCATTCAAGGTGCAAAATGTACCGTTTCTAAAAGTAGATATTTTCAATCATTAAAGGAGCGAGTCCATATGGAGACCCAACCACAATTATCAGAAGATACCCTGGTTAAACAGACTGCAACATCTGATGATGATTTCCTTAATGTGTCATTCGACCTAGAGATAACGATCATTAATAAAGACAATATAAAAATGACTGATCCGCCTGTTACCTCAACTCCAACCCTTACAAAGAGGAAAATCCTGAGTTCCCCAAAAGAAAGAGTAACGCAGTATCAGGAGTCACTGCAAACAAAACTAACAAACATTGACACAATATTAGAAACTTTAAATTCTACATTACTTACCGTTGTGGATTTAGTTGCAAACATGAAAACGACAGTATAATTCATATCATCTGGGCTAAATGATAAAAGTGCAAAATGCAACAAAGCTATCAAGGACGTCACTAACAAAAGTAAAAGCACTCGAAGCAAAAGTGAACCACACAAATGGACTGGCAGATTCTTTGCACACTAAAACTAACATCCTAGATAATCAAATCAAAACCATTGATCAAAATCAAGGAAAAATATCTGAAAAGCTTGATAAAATCCAACAAGTGATTGAAAACGATGAATCTAATACATTGATACATTCAAGCATTAAAAATGGAAAGTGTGATGAAAATAACAAAACTGGTTTCAATTTAACCGAGGATCAGTTTACTCATAAAATTGTAGGCGGTAAACCGAAACCAATCAGTACACAACAGTTAACAACTTCTGATATTACTTTGGATAGTGATAAAGCAGTAGACCATGTACATAAGGATGTAAATAATGACGAAATTAGTGATATAAATGATACCATAAAATGTGGTACTTTAATTCTTAGTGATTCAATCCTCCAAAGAATTGTACCAAAGAGATTCTCACCAAAAGAAAAAACCATTAAGCGATATATTCGAGGCGGAGCCGAAACTTGCGCAAACTTCATTCAGAAAAGTGACAACAAATACAGTCCCCTTAGAGTATTGATACACATAGGATCACAGGATATACAAAAGGACGGCGTTAATTGTGCACAATTTATAACATTATTTTCACAAGCAGTAAATACTTGGCCAAATTCAGCCATATATGTGTTACCCCTAATGAAGCGGAGAGATATGGATAATTTTCACATAAACAATGCAAACTCTAAAATAACTGATGCAGGCTCAAGATTTTCAAAAATCAAAATTATCCATGCTTTCAACCCTGATGAGAAAATGTTCCACGACGACGTACATTTAAACACAAGTATGGGAATTCCAGCTCTAGTAAGACACTTAAAACATTCGCTTGAAATTCCGATGAAAGATATACAAGAATCAAAAGATAATCCAAGGAGGAAAGTAAATAACAAGAAGAACTTTAATGAAATCCGCCCAGCTTATAGTAACTCAAAACAAATGGGATATAGCTCTAGTAACATACCAACCAATACACAACCGCTACAAACACCAGAACAACCTCACCCATCACCACCATCTTATCCGCTACCAACATCCAGACAACCTCATACGCTACCACCATCTGGACAACCTTATCCGCTACCACCATCTGGACAACCTTATCCGCTACCACCATCTGGACAACAACCTCATCCACTACCGATGCACTTTTTCAAACCCTGGTTATGGGGTCCTTACAACCAAATGAATAATCCAGGATTTCTCAGTCAAACTGTTTAATGTGTTGATTTGTGATCATCCAACATTATTAAATTTATACAGCAAGTTAATTTTTTTTTTTTAGATCAAAATAAATGAGACATTGTAATAGAAAATATCAACCCCATAGGCATATTTTTATTATTATTATTTTTGTTATTTTACTATTGTGTTCGCAAAGTAACATGTACTCGCCTTATCTAGTCATACATGATACTAGTAATAGAATCATTGTACTTTATTACTTTATTACACCTCCATCATGTCTATAATTGCTCAAGCATTAATACCTACTTCAACCAGTAAATTAATAACACTTTTTATTCATTTCATTTAATAATTCATTTAAGAATATGACAACTCGTTAGAGTTATCCTTCTTTTACGTTAATGTCCACATTTTAGTAGGATAATGTACTAACATGCTCATTTTTTCCCTTTAGTATAGGATAACCATCATATTTGTTTACGTTATCGTAGTGTTAGTTATTTTTATTTAGTTATTCTTCTTCTTCTTCTTTTTTTTTTTTTTTATAACACATCTGTTTGAACAAAACAGAGTTATCATGATGTTTGTTGGTTTTAAATACATCTGTTTGAACAAAACAGAGTTATCATGATGTTTGTTGGTTCTAAATACATCTGTTTGAACAAAACAGAGTTATCATGATGTTTGTTGGTTTTAAATACATCTTCTGTTTGAAAACAGAGTTATCATGTTTGTTAGTTTTTTTTTAATACATCTATTTGAACAAAACAGTTATCATGATGTATGTTATTTTTTAAATACATCTGTTTGATCTGAACAGAAAGCATTTGTATTATATATGGTATTTTGTTAATATACAAAAGTTTATCATTTTCTCAGCTATTTCAGTAATTTACTGTATTCTTAATTGTTAGTGAAATCCAAAATCTAGAGTATTTGTTACTTTGAAGTTTGTTTCAACTAATAATAATACCTAAACTCGGACAAATTGCCTGTCTTAAGAATGAAAAGGTACATTTTTAATCATGTAAAAGCTACATTCTTGCTGCATTTAATTTTGTTCTTTCTCTCGTAAATATCTAAAGGCTTAAAGCATTCTTTTATCTACCCATTTAACACAGTTATTAAAATTTGAAATTTGCTAGAAAGCAAAACCATGTGCATACCAAGTTTATTTAGTAAATATAACAGTAATCTTAATATTGGTATGTGGAACATTCAAGGTTTTACCCAAAGCAAAACTATAGATCAAGATTTTGTTAATTTTATATCTAAAATGCATGTTCTTAGTTTGGTAGAGACATGGAGCGACAGTGGCAAACCTGAAAATAGTATAGCTGGGTTCACACTGTTGTGTACCAACACCAGGACAAAACATAAGAAAGCCAGAAGATGTTCTGGCGAAATAGAGGTGTACATAAAAAATTATTTACGTAAAGGTGTGTCTAAGTTAGCATACAGTCATAGTGATATTGTATGTATCAAAATTGATAAAACATTCTTTCATCTATAAAAAGACATTTTTTTAGCTGTCGTGTACTTTTCTCCTGAAAATTCATCAAAAGCTTCAGATAATATAAATGATCTTTATTCGAAGCTACTTAATAATATTGAATTCTACAGCCAATTGGGCGAGGTAGTTGTTCAAGGTGATTTTAATGCCTATACAGGCAGTACCCCAGATTTTGTATTGTCTGATGATTCCCCATACCCAAACTACTTTATAGATTCTTGTATTCCGAGGAATAGCCTTGATCGAAAACACCCTAATAAAAGTCGTAAATTATTAACTGATTTATGTAAAGAGACTGGTCTCAGAATTTTGAATGGAAGAACATTAGGTGATCTCCATGGTAAATACACATGTATTACATACAATGATTGCAGTGTGGTAGATTACACACTGGTATCATCAAGCCTTTTACAAGGTATACGAGGTTTTATGGTAAACAATTTAACACCTATTTCGGACCATTGCCCAATTAGTTGTTCATTACTTGCATGCTTTGATAATAAAACCAACAAAAATAAAGAAAAATTAGATCCTCTTCCAGGAAAATTTATCTGGAATGAGGAGGCTATTACCAGATACAAAAACAACATGAGCGTTGAAGTAAAACAGAAATTACAAAATTTTATAAATCATGATTATAAAGACTGTTCTACTGCAGTCGAAAAGTTAAATTCTGTGTTACACGACACAGCGTTGGCATCGGTAAATTTGTTAAGTCTTGTACCTAAAACACTTAATAGGTCCAAAAAGAAACCATGATTTTCCGAATCTTGTCATGACCTCAAAAATACTGTCAAAAAGTATTGTTTTCTCCTAAATAAATACCCTGATAATGGATCCTATATGAAAGCATTCTATTCCTTCCGCTCCAAATCTAGAAGAAAGTGTAAAATAGAAGAAAGAAAATATAAACAACTGTTATGTGATGATATTTATTCCAATATAAAAAATGATCCAAAAACATTTTGGAATGTAATTAATAAAATTGGTAATATGTCAGAAAAAATGATGAAGATATACAAAATAAAGATGACATTATAAGGTACTTTGAAAATATTAATAACCATTCTGATAAAATTCCAAATAGCAACTTTCATAATTCCATTATTTCTCATATGAATCAGATGTTGGAGAAACTAATGGGTAAACAAGCTGATGCTAAATTTAATTAACCCTTCCAACCCAATGAAATCCTTAAGGCTGTTAAAACACTTAAAAATGGAAAATCAGCTGCTGGAGACTTAATATCAAATGAAATGATCAAGTATGGCTTTCCATTTTTAATTGAACCAATTTTAAAACTTTTTAATTTTATCTTTGAAAAAGGAGAATTCCCCAAATTATGGAATGAAAGTTATATCACCCTCCTACATAAAAACGGGAAAAATATGACCCTGCAAACTACAGAGGGATCTCATTAACCTCCAATCTTGGAAAGTTATTTAATAAAGTTTTATATGCAAGAATTTTGAAATTCCTCAACTTAAATAAAATTATTCATGAAAACCAAATAGGCTTTAAAGAAGAAGCCAGGACCACTGATCACATCTTTACTCTAAAATCCATTATTGAAAACTATAAATCTCAAAAAAAGAAAGTTTTTGCAGCATTCATTGATCTAAAAAAAGCATTTGACACTGTCTGGCATAAAGGGCTTTTTTATGTGTTATTGAAACATAATTTCCCACATAAAATTTTCAAAATGATACATTCTATGTATCAGGACACCCATTGTAAAATCAAGTTCAAAACTGGTATCAGTAGAGACTTTGTTTCTACATGCGGAGTTAAACAAGGGGATGTTTTGAGCCCCATATTATTTAATCTATATATTAACAGCATAGTAGATGACCTCGAGAAGGCAAAAACTGACCCAGTTATAGTTGGTGATGTACAGGTCAACTCTCTTCTCTATGCAGATGACATCATACTGTTGTCAAGTACACAGGAAGGACTACAAAATTCTTTAAATACATTAAGTAATTTTTGCTCCTCTTGGAAACTGGATGTAAACCAAGAGAAATCAAAGGCCATTGTATTTAATTCAAATGGTAAATCATACATGAATAGTTTTAACTTAAAAGGAAAACACCTGGAAACAGTGAAATCATACTGTTATCTAGGAGTGACAATCAAATACATGTATACAGGTAATCTTAACATTTCCAGTAAATTACTAATGGAAAAGGGTAGAAAAGCTTGTTTTAAAATTAAAAAGACTGTTGGTTTAAATAACCCCTGTAATATCCTTGAAAAACTTTTTGATACTTTAGTAGTCCCCATAATTTTGTATGGTTGCGAAATTTGGGGGGTTGATCACTGTTTTAAAGATAGTGAACCATTTGAACACTTACACATTAAGTTTATTAAAGAAATCTTAGGTGTCCATTGCAAGGCAACTAATGCTGCTTGTCTAGCAGAATTAAACAGATACCCCTTAAGAGGTAGGATACAATTAGCAACAATTAAATTTTTAGAACATATCTGAAATGCAAATAACTCACAAAGTATATAATAGTACTGCAAAAAACAGTAAATGGTTAAATACTGTTAAAGATTGGGTAAATAAACTAGGATTTGGATACCTGAATTTCCATACTAATAATATTGCATTTTACTTGACAAATATAAAGCAACGAATCCATGACCATGCAATTCAAAACCTTAATTGTTCAATTAGAGAATGTTCGAAACTAGAATTTTTTTAAAAATGTGTTTAAAATTAATGAAAGACCTGCATACACTGATATATGTAAATTTAAAGAGGATAGATCCACTCTGCAAATTTAGAATTAGTGCCCATTCTCTTGAGAAGGGCAGGCACTATAATATTCCACGTAAAAATCGTGTTTGCTTATCATGCAAAGCTAGTCAAGTAGAAGATGAATTACATTTTTTCCTTGACGACTCATCTTGTGCACATTTAAGGCAAGAGTTTTTTTGAAAAAATAAAAAGTATCTTAGGTGAAGTAAAGCAAAAAGTTTTCAATAAATGTCAAATGATAGCCCTACTGAACAGCAATTCACCAAAACTTCTCAATATCATTGTCAATTTTATAAATAAATGCATGTCCAAGAGAAATTCATCCTAGTCAACGTTTATTATATACCATATACAGAAAATATTCCTGACACCTGCTAATCTGGGTCACGGGTCATTGTGAGTAGCATGTGTAGTCACGTGAACAGATACGGTGTTGACAAAACTGTTGGTACTCATAAAATATTGATAAATGCAATACAAGTTTATGTTTGTCTTCAAGAAATATGATAGACAAAACCATGTGTGAAGTTTTATGACGAAATATCTCCGATTTCTATTCTATATATAAATTTATGAATTGAAGTTTTAGAACACAGCTAATTTTAGCGATGTATTTTTATCTTGGACAATAATGAGCGTCCTGATTGGATGACCGATTTAAAACACACTGAACTCGCATTGTTTAGCAAGGTTACTCAGGTCAATAGTTTATAAATATAGAATCTTGACCATGTAAAGGAAAGATGCTATGTTATATTTATTCATTTGTTTGATTCTGGAATATTATTGATCATTGATTTAAACAAGAAAAAAAGGGAAAAAAGGAGATGAATTTTATTATTCATAAAAAAAAACTAAACAAACAAGCAAAAACAAAAAACAATGAAATCGATTTAATTGAAAATTGATTTTAATTATAATTAAAAAATAAATGAGCCATACCAAAGATCAACAAAATATATGAAAATTTTGGTGATAAAATTTACCATGTTTTAAGATGTGTTGTTAAATATCTAGATGGGGGTTGGGTGAGGGTAGAAACAAAACAAAACAGGCTAATTCATTTATTTATAAAAAAAAAATATTTTTTACTAAACAGATCTGTCAAATATTCCTGTGAAAGTGTTTTTTAATCAGTGTTTATAATTTCAAAGGTTTAATAAACGGTTTGCATCATGGAGTCACAAAAACATTATTGTGACTAATTGTGAATGAAGAAACTTGGCATAAATCATTATTACCTACGTGTATTTGTTCCATTTAGACAATATAGACAGTATATCCTTTATTTTATGCCATACATATTTTTATAATAAACAATAATTAAAATGTCTTTTGAAATGTTCAATATTGTTTTTTTTTAATTCCCTTACAGGACACAGATGCCATTAAGAGTACTAGTGTAGCTAGAAAGAAGGGAAAAGGGCAAAAGTCCAAATCATGTATCAAAGTTGTCAGGGTAAGTAGTTTAGACAGCATGCACATAAAGTTGTCAATAGTTTAGGAATTTCCATTCTTATTTTTATATAACAAATAAATTAAGTACATTTTCACTCTATATTTATATATGTACGTATGCAAGCTGATGCCACTGTCGCTCACACATGTATTGATATTATATTTGTTTTACATGTATATCTTTCTTTATGTGTCATAACCATCTATTGTAAATGTGTTAGTACCAATAAAATTATTATTATTATTATGTAATATTGCTCCCAAACACTGGATATAAATGGACAGAGGGTATCGCAACTCATTTTATTTTTATTTATGACTTTATAATTTTTGGAGATATGTGATTAAATGTGATTTGGAAGTATATAATATTGAAAATATTGTTGCTATGAAGGATTTTTTTAAAATAATCATGCACCAGTTAGTTGACTTCAAATATAGAATATGGTGACATCATTGTTGGATTTTTTTTCAATCCAACAATCTTTCCTCATAAATTTTGGTAGTTTCAGTTAGAATACATGTGAATTGTACTTGTGAAACAATATAAGGCTGTAGAAAGCAGTTTTAATTGAAAATTATGTTATACAAATTTGGTAATTTAAGCCATCTCAGGAAAATTCGGTTGCTTCGAATCATGTCAATTCCGACCACGTTCCGTCTTTTTCGTGTCTTGACGTCTGAACAAATAGGCAGGCGACTTCCGGTGTTTACGCTATTACTGTGACAACGTCAGCATATCATAGTCGTAGATGCGGTAGATTATACGTAATTGTAATATGGAGACGCCAAGGAAACCGCTGAATAAATACTGGTGTTCGGTACCCCACTATCTGTCTTGTATAAGAAATATATACATAAAGGCAGATCGTTTTCCTTTCATGCCGCAAATAAAGAAAGAAAACAAATTTAATTTTAAAGAATTATTTGTCTCTGCGTTGAAGTCTTTGATACAAATAAAATAATTTAATTGATATCTGTCTTTTACAGAAAATGTTAAGATATTTTTAACTTGAGAATCGAACGTTATAACGGCACATATCGATTGGAGTTTTTGTTGTGTACATTGACACCGGAAACTCAGGGCCTTTAGTTCCATCGAAATCACGTGATCTGGCAGACGAAAATAACAAAATTTTGACGGAATGGAAATGATTCGAAACAACCGAATTAGATTGACTGCTTAGCATTTTCTGTTAATTTTTCAAATTGTCAATTTAGATTTCATGTTTTAGAGCATTATTTGACTGCAACTGTACATTTGAACATCAAGAATAATAATAATAATGATTAATAATAGGTCTTGCACCTGTAAATCATCAAAAATTTAATAATAATGTCCCGTTTTAACTCAAATCTAATAAACAAATCGTGGAAGTAATTATTGCTGAAAAGAAAACAATACAAGACGTTTCGATATTTTCTACGGTATAAATAAACGAGGTCTTTGTTCTACAATTTTCATGACCGACCAAAATGTCCACATTTTCAAATTCGAATCACGTGACCCGTTGTTTAACCAGCGACGCCATTAATGAGTTTGCTGTTCGACTGTTATTTGAATTCATGAACTGTCTATCATAAAAGCGGGGATATCACATATTGGTTACCTGGTATTTAGATGGTTTGGTTATGGTGTTTAATGTCACTTCAACAATATTTCAGTTATATAGTGGCGGTCAGTTTTATTGGTTTTAATTTATTTCTAGTTCTAGTTTGCTAGACACTTAGTTGAACTCAAAATATTAGGGTAAGCGAACACATTACAATATGTGGTTGAAGTTAACACCATGTAGCCATTTTGTCCAATGATTATTTTACAGTGACTGGCGACTGACGACAAGGAGGAAACAGCCAAAAGTATGTTTTAGAGAAAAGAAAACGTCAAAAATAATTTAAAAAATCTTCATTAAAGAAGGTTCAATGCATGAACACTTTAGAAAGAAAGTAGAGAAATTGTATAAAAATAATACAGTCATAAAATTAACATTATTGAAATACGCTTGATATAATATTGATTTGAATGATTTTAATGATGAGAATAAAATATATTTCATAATTTAGAATTGTCAAAAATATTTTTTTTCGTGACGTAACCACATACCGGTATGCAACACGAGCATACGACAGCAGCGATATATGCATGAATCATACATTTTTGTGATAATATAATGTATGGTTAGTCATATATAGAAACATCGAAACTGAAAGTAGTTTCCTTAAAAATGCCCTAGTAAAGAAATGAGGGACAACCAAGATGTTAAAAAAGTAATTGTTAGTTTTAGTCTTCATTGAAAGACCCACCACAGAACAGAATGTAAGACATAAAGTTACAACTGACATTTTTCGACAAATAGGACAAAGTGACAAAATTCTAACTTTATTGAAGAAAACGTCACATTTTTAAATACTTGTCATTTTTATTGGTGTACGAATTAGATAAGAAATTAAAATATATACTGGTCAGCGAGTAGGGTGTCCAACTAATTTTATAAACAGCATAATCTGCCAATGAAAATTAGTGATCCAAATGATTTTGTAAGGTCCTTTTTCATTAGCTGAGGAAATTCTATTTGATTTAAAAGGCTCAAATTTTTATCATATCAAATATTGCTTAATTATACTCAAATCTGACAGTTCAGGAGGGACATTCTGAGGGTCCATGTTATTTTTAAATGAAAATAATTTTACGGAAGTTTTATCAGAATTGCAACGTTTGCAAATTGAATTGGAAGACATTTTAGACTCCATTGGCCTTCCATTGCATATAGTACAAAAATTAAAATTAAGAGACATTTGTTTTAACTCAATACTTCTAATACAACCCATAACTTTAATATGAAGCAGGCACGGCCTTGAATGCTCGCGAACCTGAAAATTATCCTTGCAATTCCACACTTATCCAGTCCATCAAAAAGTGTCGAAATTTTTTGGGTCGAGATATATCGGGACCGGGACGACTTTGTTTAGTCTCATTCAATCGAGTTGTCGTTCCTAACGAAATCTCAAACGTTAACTTCCGCGTAGAAACAAAAATTCTTATCAGTATGTGAGAAGAGATTTAATCAATTAGAAAATATCAATATAATTAAAACAAGCTACCAAAATAACTTTTATTACACACGAGTTACGGATGTCAGTGATATCGGACGTACGAGAGAGGGTACGAGACTTAGGATCACCTTTGCGCTTTATGTTACGAAGATCTTCATTAGTTGAGTGTGTTAGTGTGTTACAGTGATCGTGTTTACAAATGCGCCGAATTTTTTTTTATCCGTCAGTATGTAAGGCCATGTTTGTCAAACAAATTCTAAGTACACATTTTATACCATAAAGAGCTCTCTGACGCTCGCATATTAAAGTGTTGATTTTCATGTAGAGGAGGAGGAGCAGGGACATCGTGTTCACTCGTAGTAATTTGTTTTTCGTTTTGTTTTATACTGTAACCGTCTTCTTCTTTTCATTAACTCTGATTTTGCTTCATTATTTGACGGACTTTCATATTGTACACCTAATTTTCTGCATTTTAAATATAATGTATAAGTCAAAGGATCATATATATTTGAAGATTGTGATGGATCTTCATGATTGTAGTTATTATTGGAGTGTTTGTTATGTTGTGAACATACATCATCCGTGCTCATAACATTTTGGTTGGCGTTATTTATTTCATGAATTGATCTTCTATTGATTTCGAAATTTTGTGAGTTATGAAAATAACTTGTGTCATTACTTTTGGAAAAAGATTCAGGTTTCCGAGAATGTAAATTTTCATGCGTGTCAGGACTCTTGTTAAAAGATTGTTTTGCTTTCTTTTTTTCTGTTGCACTCTAGCTGTTTTATTTTGAACTGATAAATGTGGTATACTAACATTTTCAAAATCATTTTCTTCAGACAACTCAGCTGTATAAATAAACAAACATTGCTTTTCACTTTCCTGTTCGGTTTGTCTTATTTCCTTCTTGTAAATGTGGTGTAATTTTGGTTGACAGTTTTCTTTTTTTAATTATTTGATGTCTTGTTTTGCTGTCCCTGTCTTTTAAGCTGGTATTTCAGTATATCAAAAGAATTGTCTGTATTGGGAGGAACCCGTGTTAATGGTGAGAAAAGATTTCGTGAAAGAAGTATGTCAATGCAAGTAGGAGAATTTGCATTGAATGAACTTAAAGTACTATGTGAAGACTTGTAGCCAAATATTTATATTTAAACCAAATAAATTTGCTGGTGCTTCAATTTCCGTGGCTGTAGCCCAACCATTTCTATTGATCATGTGTTGCTGTTACAACTCTACTGTCATAGTATTAGTATGTATGGGAGTGAACAATTCTGTCTTCCCAAATTTGCCAATTATGTATGATGTGTGTACAATTAATATTTCTGTAGAAGGAACTATTTGTTGTATTTCCATTTATTAATAAACTTAGCGAATGAAAAAAAAAACAGTTTCCATCACATGGAACACTGTAACTTAAAAATGGATTATTGTCTACATATCTTAATTGAGACGGCAGATTTTTTATATCAGCTAATACCAACTGTTGAACACAATTTTGATCAGCAGTTGGTTCAATTGGACGAGTTTGAGTGACATGTTTATCGTTAGTTTTGTCAGTATCCAAAACCACTGAAGGGATTGTTGGTATTTTGATTGTTTTATTAACTGAATTAAAATCACCCGGAATATGGTCAATGAAATCCATTGAATTTTTTGACAAGTTATGAAAAACACCATCTTCAATTACACAATCCTGTTTATCACCCTGTTCAATTTGAGGATTGGGGATAATTGATTTTTCATTATTTTTATTATGAAGAGCACCACTTTCCTCCACAGTGCATGCATAGGAATGGTCCCCAACATGCTTATTTTGATGTTTATCACAAATTTAATCACGTATGCATAACTATGATCACCCTTGGAGTGATCAATTACAGGAATTTTAGTTACAGATGTATTTTTTACATATAAATGATCATGAGTACAGTTTTCCTCGACACTTTGTATACTTGTAGAATAGGAATGATTCCATACATGAACATGGTTAGATCTAGACTTATCAAATTTAACCACATCCGCGTAGGAAAGACCATTTGTTATAAATTGGGGGGTCAACGGAACTTTTGAAAGTGTTTTTCTTTGAGACATTTTGGGCAATTGTGTATGTTATCAATAACCTGATGCGATTAAGCGAATATAAATATAAGCTTGAGTTTGCTTTAGGAATAATCCAGAGCAGACGATCGGGTTGCGCAATCGTGTTATTTTTAGCGACTCGTTACTTTCCGTGTAGGATTCGATATTTATCGGTTTCAATTTACAGACAAAATTCTTTAAATATTCATTTCAAACAAATAATTTGTATATTTTCGTCAAAGAAGAAGAACGTTGAATTAAATTTAATGTTTATTTCACAAGCAAACAATATAGGCAACAGCGAAATACCTTTCGTACAGCGTATCTTTCATAGGTTCTCGAGGGGTCTCGAAAAGCGGTGACCCGGATGTGTTGATGAAAAAATACAGTCACCGTGTATGGATTTCGGGGATGGTTTCAAGTCAAAGTAAGTGGTATTCGTCATTATTCATTTATTGATTGAATTTTACCATGTTTCAGTCATAAATAGCTCGCTTAGCGAGCTTATCATTATCTGATCAACATTTTGGTATTAACAAAAGACTAAATTATGTATATTTTTGTTTATTTCCACGCAGAAAAGGAATATTTTATATCAGCCATGCAATATAACAGAGCCCTATCATAATTAAGTCTCCCAAACAACGTTCGGAGACTTATTGTTTTTGCTCCGTTTCTTATTATTATTATTATTATTCTCCTTTGTTCTTTTTCTTTCTTTCTTTGGCACATGAACTTGTCCACGGCAGATCTCAGGAACTGCTGGACAGAATTTCATGAAACTTTGTGGAGTTATAGATATATGTTTTTAGTTGGTCCTAAAGTTTTCAGTTTTGTGGCAAAGGGAGTCAAAGTCATATTTTCAGGGGTTCAAAGGGGGTGTGGGCTACTATAGAATCCTATGGGAAAGTTGAAATTTCGTACATTAATGTTGCTAACTTCTAAATGGATAACGATAGAGACATAAAATTTGACATAGTGATTTGACACCATTAGAGGAGCAATTCTGCGTTTTTGAAATTTTCAAGATGTCTGCCATTTTCAAAATGGCTGCCAAAACACGGCATAAAAAATTGGCTGTAAAAATTCAACATTGTCCGATATCATCAAAATTTGATATGTGGGTAGATAATGATGTCCCGAAATTTCTACCGGTCGCCATTTTCAAAATGGCCACCACAATACCGCACAAATTCAACTTTGTCCGATTTTAGCGACATTTCATATGTAGGTATATTATGATCTCCCGAATCGATTCCTGACATCGAACAATTTCTACCGATCGCCATTTTCAAAATGGCCGCCACAATACCGCACAAATTCAACATTGTCCGATTTCAACGACATTTCATATGTGGGTAGATTATGTTGTCCCGAATAGATTTCTGACATTGAAAAATTTCTACCGGTCGCCATTTTCAAAATGGCCGCCACAATACCGCACAAATTCAACATTGTCCGATTTCAACCAAATTTCATATGTAGGTAGATTATGATGTCCCGAATTGATTCCCGACATCGCAAAATTTCTACCGGTCTCCATTTTCAAAATGGCCACCACAATACCGCAAAAAATCAAGCCCAGAATGTGTCACAATGCAAAGTGTTCATTTAAACCTGTTGTCAGTGGCCGGTTTAGGGGACTTCATAATCGTTAGATTATAATCATATCTTATTATTAACTAGTTTCACTGTGATAAATTAACTGAATATACATAGGCACAAAACAATACATACTATTGAAATATAAGTTTCCTTCTTGATAATCAGATTCAAATTCTTTGGTTGTCAGTTCAAATGTGTCCTTATTTAAAGATTCACCATCAAAGTATCTCAGCTGATTTGTAAAGATTTATATATATTATTGAATGAATGCTAGTTACGCTCAATGTTACTCATGAAAAAGCACGAAGCAATGGTGTTAGAAAAATAAGCTAAAGCACAAGCATTAAAATACACAAAGACTAAACAAACACTACACATTAATGCAACAGAGCCACAGAATATAAACAAATACCACTTACATATAACACATGTTAATAATTATTACAAATATTATTGCAATACACAGACAAATACAATATTTTGTATAAAGCACAAACAGATAATACATACACAACATAAAAAGCAGAATACTAATTTGAGCTATTTTGCAAAATAAACAATATACAAAAGTTAGTTATACATTTTAATATAAATTGTTCGGTAAACAACAAGCCATTCTCTGGATTCATAAGTATTCACTTCGTTAAAAACTTTGTTTTTTTACAAATACAAATGTGCAGTTGCTGGATTAACGTTAACATTAAGTATGAAAGCATGTTTATTTCAATTTATCAGGAGAGTAATGTAATCTCTGCATATTTCATCAAGTTTCAATGAAAATCAATAAATGTCATTTAATGTATTACACTTGTTACTGAATACAAGTCTCATTTTAAATTTTGGTAAATAATAGATCTTATTTCAACCAATTGTCATTATCTATAAAGACAAATTATATAGATAAAATATAAGTATGGAAAAATGTCCTTATTCACATTGAAAGAAAAATGAGGAGTAAGGAAGGGGTGGTGGTGGTATGGTCATGTGCAGTTTGAACTGTCAAGTCAAATAATGCATTAACCTTAAATGTGTCATTGCTGTAAGACATTATTTTCCCTTCATATTTTGTATCTATCCCTGTTATCTCATCAGTCCATACATGGTAAATGACTTTCCCTATAAAACTGTCTTGGTTCTGGAATATGACCATCGTTTCATTTCGGAGTTGAAGAATAGCTAAAATATTCTTTTTTTAATTTTTCTACGTCATGCTGTTTTCCTTTTGAGCTGAATTGTAATAGTTGCTGATCTTCATTATGGTTTCTTTTGTTTTTTTAATGCCAAAATTTTATCTTTTTTCGTCTTCAATAATGCCAATTCAGATGCAATTTCATTGATATTTTGCCAAATTCCAATGTCAGTTATATTTTTCAACACTTCATTATTTTTGTCCTGTTTTCTTTCCTCGCTTTCCATTTTGTTTTTAATTCGCTCCTGTAGTATTTCTGATCATTCTTGCGCTAACTGCTGTTTATTTTGTTTATCATTTTCGGAGATATTTTTCCTTTCTAATCTTGCCTTAGCAATAAGTTGCGTTTTATCGCAGTCAGTTTTGTCTAGTAACCAATTTTGTGTTTTGTTCACACTGAACATTACGGTCCCTTCAATTGCTGGTGTGCTGATATTTGGACAGAAATGCAGTTTCTGATCTAAATGGCCAAAGGCTCTTTCTACTGAAATGTTGTTTGGTGGACAAGGTTATTAAGTATAATTCATTTGAATTGCAGAGATTTCATGTCAGCGGCATTTTCCAGTAAGGTTCGGTGATGATGAAACAAATAATTCCTAAAGCTCTGCATAAAGACAAAATTTTATCTTTCCTTAAAGCGTCGAAAATGTAATTTTGAGTGTAATTTAACGAATTTTTAGAAGATTTCAGATACAGTATAAGAAGTTTGCCCAAATAGAAAGTTCCACGAGCATTGTAAAATAGAGTGTTGAAGCGGTTTCCACGGAAATTAATTATCGGAATATCAGTTATGTTATGATGTTTGTTTTAAGTATACTGTGGTAAAGAGAGGGTCTCCAGATGCATCTTTGAAAAATAATTTACAGACAAATTTTAGTAGCCACAGTGTTGTTGATTCTTTTTTCAGTTTGTCAATATTAACATCAATTTCATTTCCAGTTTTTCAGTTCTTTCTCGCAAATATCTGGAAACTGTAATAGAGGGTGTACTGCGCATTTAAATGATTCTACGGAATGTGAAGAAGAAGATGATACAATTTCTTTTGACAAAATGTCGTTAGCTTTATTTTCAGTGACACTTCTATCAGTCATGAAATTTGATACTTTTTTCTAACGGGTTTGAAGAATCGGTTGACAAATTAGATACATTATTCATAATAGATGATGTGCACACTGCATATTTGGTGGCCTTTCCATCTTTAATTTCTTTTATTCCTGTTATAAAGTTTTCTTTTTTTTCATTAGAAACTGTGACACCATAAAAATGTCTACCTAGCTTTGTGGTGGTATCCCTATGAAGTGTTAAGTTTTGATTGTTTTCTATTGCTTCACGAACATGTTGTTTCGCAATAAAGCTCATTTCATTACTAACATTTGCAACAGTTGACTCGCTGGGCAGCTCGTCAATATGCATATCAAATACATTTAAAACGGATTTAATTAAAGATACACAATGTTGTAGTCCAATTCCTCGGCTTCTAAAATTATAGTATATTTCACATATTTTTTCATTACCAGTTGTGTCATTTCTAGTTTCAATAATTTCATTGTTATTGTTATTTTCATCTTTATGTTCCTTCTCTAAATGAAGCAAATAAATTTCCTCCTTCAGATCATCTAACTTTTTTAGTAATGTTGACTGTGTGCCTTTTCTTCAGAATTGTTTTTTTTCTCTTTACAAATGCTTTATTTGAAGTCTTAATTTCTTGAGAATACTTTGTTGCCTCACGATAGTTGTGCTAAATGTAAGTTCAGTCTATCCATCATGCTATGCCAATTCATCATTATTAATATTATAAATGATAACAGCTTAAATATAAAGCCATTTGGCTATTCCAAATTATATCATACCTATTAACAAGGTAAGGAAAAAGAAAAAAAGAAATTTCTTTGGTGGTTATGATTCTGCCATTACTATATATGTGTTTATGCTTGGTAATTAAGATGAATTGCATGTATACATGATGGGTAGATTGCTCTATGTCTTATGTAAATTGTTTTCTAATTGTTCCATCTTGTTGGAGAGGATTTGTATAGGCATAACCTGTTGTCCAATCCTATTGATTTATCAATAAAATATTTGAAATGAAAAAAAAAAAATGATAGTTGAGTTTTGGCGTTTTATTTTTTTTTATTCAGGCGTGATAAGTTGATTTGTTTAATTTTTTCTCTTAATACAGATCAAGTCTGAGCTGTCGTGATTTTCAATATCGGTTTGCAATTTGTTTTACAATTTCATTCAAAATACTCAATTGTTTCTGATGGTTTACGTTTTAAGATTCATCTCGGGAAAGTAAATTTTTCTTCCAAATATTTGTGTAGTCTATATTCATTGCGGCAATTTTTAAGCCTCTGTAGCAAATGGACAATTCTCTTAGCTTTATTATAAAGGCTGCCAACTATTATGGTGTGTGGTTGTACTCCACCTAGCTCACGCAGAGCTTTGTGCACCATTTTAGGTTTACCACCCACATTAATAAAGATTTCCTTTACGGTATTGTTTGTAATGCAGATATTTGACATTTTGGCAGTTAAAAATTTTTTATTATTACCATAAATGCAGAAGAATGCAAATATATAGATATTTGAGAGTTTTCTCCCTTTTCAATCTTAAATATAACCAACACCTGTTAATTGTTATTTGGAAAGCTATAATATTATAAATAAATGTATTGTATTGTCCCAACAATTCTGATATTTGTGCACAATTTGAGAAAAGGCCTCACAAGAATGTTAAAATTTTTATTATGCAATTATGGACATATCAATGTCCAGCATAAGGGAAAAAAACCCAAATCAGGTTGAAAAGTATGACTATTGACAAACTGGGATGGACATAATTGATTTGTTATATTGATTGAAAAAAAATTGTTATTGAATGGGTAATATTGGTTGATTACTTTTTAAAAATATGAAAGATATCTGCAATCTTTTTATAATATAACATTTTTCTTACTTGCAAATTTGTGTCTTTCACAGTGTGCACTAATTTTACTGATAGGAAAATTGTCTGAAATGTAAAAAAAAAGTTGATAACATATATATTAATATAGATAGAAATATGTTAGATTCTATGATGTGATAGAAATATGTTAGATTCTATGATGTGATAGAAATATGTTAGATTCTATGATGTGACATTAAGAGGACACTTATCCATATAAATAAAATCTTTTATTATATTGAAATAGAATGAGATATGGAGCAAACAGTGATGAGACAACACCCTATAACAAGTATATTGCAAAAGTAGTACAAAAAGAGGTCACCACACATCCTTCAATAATGAGCAGATATCCACACCGCACAGCGAACTCTAATTAAATGGAACATTGTTAGAGACATGTGAACTACAGATACTGCGGGAATGCTCACAAAGGAATACAACCGCCACTGGATATGTCAGAACAGAATAAAATTACTATATACACAAAAGTATATATTGATATTGATAAATAAGTCATAAGTATTGTCCTTTTGATTTAGTGTGTTTGATTAACAACAAAGTTAACTTATGTAACCTTTGTTGGATTTTGGTTTTTCTAATGTTTGATTTTTGACACTTGTGCCAAGTGGTATTCACCGTTAGGTTGCCATATGAACATAGGCTGATCACAGTAAATCTACTGTATCAGCAGCCTCTTCATATTTCGCTATATTCAATACAAATTACACACTCAAGAGTGTTAAAAAAACATACTTCATAAGGAAACAAATTTGATCCACTTTATATCAAAATAAAAATTTGATTTGAAAAAGACTGCAAAGTAAACTCTTCAGTTGCACATTATACATATGTATTTTGCATTCATTTGCTTTTCTTTGTACTGTGTTACATTGTATTTAATCCAAATGTTATTCAAAACAACAACTAAGCCAGGAATGGAGCCATAGCCTGACAAGGAATCATACTGGTGCATCTTGTTATTGTTGGTATGGATTGTAGGTGAAAACTGCACATTCCAATAAACAATGTGCGTATGTTCTGTGAAATTTAAGTGCACATTCCATTAATGATGATGTAGTAATAGGAAATTGAATGAATCTCACCTGAAAAATTTGATGTTTATTATACTAGTACCCTGGGTAGTCTCTATATTTTATATATGATATGTACATAATGTACAGAATAACAATCAATCATCACCGATCACTTGCATAAGCATCAAGGCTTGAATCCAAGAAAAACAGTTTGTAATACATTCAATATCTGAATTAATTTTTATTAAAATCCTGTAGTTTCTACAGAAAATATTCAAGTACACTAATGCTGCTCCCAGTACTGTACCTAAATATTTCTTAATACAAAACTTCACCAGCCAAAGTCACTTATGGGTGAAATGTAAGCAACACTGGCCCAAAAAGTGAACCAGGGGATTGCAATTTATGATTGCCTGGTTTCATTTTACTTGTTTGGACTTTAAATACCTTGTATTATTTATGTTGATTTATCCAATATCACATACAGGCATGATAGGTCTTTTATAGGTAATATACACTGCAGTTAGGAACACAGGGATAAAGAAATAGGACACCGCATCACCAGCTGCTAGGTACAACCCCTCATCAATGGGTCGTCCCTCCAGGACGAACATACATATTGAGAGTGCCAATTTCTATCAATTTCATCCCCCTTTTCCAATGACAATCAAAATTGCTATAGTTATTGTTAGAGCAGAGAATTTAGTAAAACCACGGTGGAAAGAAATTTAATTAAAAAATCATTAAATTAATGTTCTCCTCTTTCAATAATTCCTTTTTTTTATTATCCCTTTGGGTTGTTGCTTCGGTATTCGTTTCCTGATATTTTCAATTGAGGCATTCAAATGTGACTTCTTGTAAAATGTTAAATATATTTACATACCAACTAAAATTATTTGATGTTCATTTCCTACGTTTAAGAAGCCTTTCTGGATGGGATGAACTATTTGAAGAAGCACTTTCTTCATCCGAAGGGAATCTTAAACGTAGGACAGGAACAGTCACATTCTGTAGATTATCTGGTCTTTCCCCATTTAATATTGATGATACACCATTAACTGGGAACTGTGTGTCAGCATTACTGAAACTAAGACCTGTCTGATCTACAGGAAGTTGCCCAACAATGTCATTAACAGACTGCCACTGACTATCATCCATGGACTGTTCAGTATGTGGCAGATCCATTAACTGTGACAAGTCATGTCCAGTGGATTCACTATTATCATAGAAATATTGTGAATCACTGCACAATGCATTGGGTAGATCAGTATCCCCTGGATCATTAGAAAAAAGACTGTCACTGTCATTGAAAGTATTTTGCATAATTAATTCAGGGGATTCTACCTGGATATCATCCACGTGTATGTCAGATTCATCTGACCAAGTATTGCTTTCAGCAAATACAGAATTCAAATGAATCTGTACTACCGGGACCAGCAGTAATACTTGCATAATTACATAACAGCCTACATGGGAGTCTCTTGGATTCAAATCCAACCTAGCAAGAATCTCAAGAATCAGGGGTAATTTCACAATGTTCCCTCATAGCAAATCTGTACATCATTGCATACTTTGCATTGCTGAACAAATACAATTGATGACCAAAACCACCCAGGGGCCAGTTATCACAGCGCGCCATATTTCTGTAAAATTAAAACATTTATTTGTCTTTTGAGTCAAAACTATTTTCAAATATTTGAAAACGAACTGTCTTGATCTTAACATTATTTCCATTCTCATAATTATGATGTGAAAGAATACAATTCTAACAATGAAAACTTGCCACTTTCCAAGGACAAACTATAATATATCTTCTGACTTGTGTTTAATAAATGTATTTGCTTGTATCGATTTGAAAAAAGTTAAATTAGTTAAAAACGATGGGTCTGTACCATTAAACTGTATTCCATATGCAATATGAAATAAAAGATAAGTTCCAAAATAACATATTTCATTTACCTATAGAGGAGATCTTCAAATTAGAGGCTTCCAGGAGCTTTGAAAGCACACATTGTCATGATTGTAGGAATATATCGGTTAGTATGGTCTACCAAAGGATTATTGTGACCAAGATTGGACTGAGCGGTTTCTGAAAAGAACATTTTCCAAGTGTTTTCCAAAGGGCTTCTTCCACCACTAAAAATGATCGCCATATATATATATGATATAGCTGCAATATTCCTGAAAGTGGCGTTAGACACCAAAAAATCACATTAGAGTAGCAGAATCACACAAACACATTGCCATAACAAACTATAGCTCATAAAAATGCCATGGCTCTTAAAAAAGTTGTGAAATGGAGTTCGAATTAATTTAAGCTAAGTTCCGCGCAACACACCAGAAAAGACCTTTAATTGAAGATTAACAATGTTCACACCTAATTAAAAAGAATAAACCAATATCTGACATTACATGGCTTAATCAGTTAGATAGAACAAAGAGACGAGATTACGGTAAAATTGATGACAATATTACAACAGCTACTTATTTCAGGGAGTTTATTTCTATCACGGAGAGGGAAAAACTTATTGACATTTTGTCTGAAATTAACTTTTTCTTCCTTACCATGGATATTAGTACCGATGATAGTGTTACGGAACAGGGCACTTTTTTTTTATTAGAAGCTGTCTTAGGGATAAACTATGACAAGATGTGTGTATATTGGTGAACCCCAATCAACCGGTTCGGAAGATTTGTTTAACTTAGTAAAGGACATCCTCACTGATCATTATTTAGTCAATCATATGAATACATGTCAAAACGCCCCCAATACCAAAATTTGTTGGATTTTCAATTTATATTTTTTTAAATGATTCAAACTGACATAAGAATGTTTTTTTCCAAGTACTCTGGTTTTTATCAATAAATAATCCACCCTTTGTGGCAACAGCATGTTGGTGATGTTTACGATAATAATATTAATATGCATCAATGGCTATTGGCTCGGTTTCACGATCATATTTTAATATGTCTGTATAGCACATTACAGATTTTTATAGCGCAATATAATCAGTGTTTTCCTTTCTATTTTTCTGTATGGTATTTAACCGTGTATATGTTAGCGGCAATAAGCGAAATTAGGCATTAAGCTTAATTCCTAGGAAATTAGCTAATGCCTAAAATTTTCAGCCATTATGCTTATTTCTGTAGGAACTTAATTTAGGGGGAACACATTTTCATTTGGTTTAAATAGATTACAAATTGGCTTAAGGTTATTTCTATATGTATTGGTGAGTAGATTTAGAGATATATAAAGTGTGATTTGACGTATTGATCTCAAGTTTGTTTGTGTTTCTGAATGTGCAAACATGTCTGGTGTAGAAACATTCATTTCTACTTTAAAATCTAAATTTGAGTCGGGGAAGTCCAGAAATATACACTTGATAGAATTTTGATGCTGTTATCTTGCCTTTTCGTAATTTAATCCAAATTTAATTTTCACTTTGATCTGTTTTTGCATTTTGTATTTTTAAAATAAATTTCTTCTTCAGTAATATTTGGTAACAAAAAATCAAAAAGTCATAACAAGTACCAGTTGTTTCAGAAATAGATCTTGAAGTTATTTCACTTATATCGAATTTCTTTATTACACTTAAACTCGAGGAGCTCCTGGCTGTGAAAATATGTTTGCACTCCACTTAAGCTCGAGGAGTATTCTTCTGGCGGTGGAAATTTTTCTGTATTACACTTAGACTCGAGAAGTATTCTTCTGGCTTTGAACATATTTTTGTACTACATTTAAACTCGAGGAGCATTCTTCTGGCTGTGGTAAAATAGGATTTACATTTTCCAATCTGATGGTATTTATTGTTTCTGTTCTCAGACTTATGTTGTTCTAGCTGCATTGTTTGTGTTTGCACATCTTACAATAAAATCATGAGATTTGAAATATAATTTAAACATGTTAAAGTAAAACTAGAAAATAAATCTGAGCTAAGCTCACAAGGGAATAGCCCCGCTTCAACGTCTAAAATCTGACGTCATAAAAACAATTAAATTTTATAAAAATCATTCACTGGTTTAGGAGGAGTTGCAAATACAATATTGTCACCACCTTGTGCATGAAGATGTGCCAAAGGTCCATGTATTGATGTGGGGACACAAACAATAAAACAGAAGGCGCACATCACCATTATGTAGATACGATTCTTTAAAGTTTCATTAATATCCATCCAATGCTTAGGGAGGAGTTGAGGATACATGTACAAAAAGTGAGACAAACATACGTACACAATATGAACCATCATTATACACCGTCCACTATTAAAATTAAAGTGGAGGAGATATTATAAATTACAAAAAGTTGACATAATCATGGGGATGTCAATGGGGACGCGGAAATGTAAAAAAAGGAACGGGAATGACGGTCCTGCCTGATTGGTATAAATAAAGACCGTGATTTCAGGGAAATCTTTGGAAAAAAAATAAGCGGGAAATGCATATTTCTCGCCCCGCGATTCGGGATTGTCTGTTTCTGAGCCCGAGGTATCGGGAAATGACCCCATATCCCATTGAGATGCCCAATTATGAACATGTTACATTTGTACAAGCCTTGACTTTTTACCCAGGCAATTATGTACATTGAATACCACCCAAGTCATTTTTATGCAGGTTACATTATGTAGTATCAGTTTATTTACTGTTTACATGTTAATTGAATTTAACTTTTGTAGTTTATTAAATTACAAAAGATTTCAAAATATTATAAGAACATGTTTGACAATTTATACAGCAGAATAATTAATACATTGGAGGTGATTGTTGTTTAACGTCAACTCAGCTATATAATGGCGAGAACAAGTTAATTTTCAATGAGATAAAGAGATCCGCTTTGTAGTAGACCAACACGCTGAGTTGGATTTTTATTGTGCTTGCTCACTGAAACAACAGTCCGCGGATATACATGTCGCCCCATTCGGACACATTATTCTGATTCCGAGCCTACCAATCTTTGTCCTTTCTCCTTCAGGCTGCGTGTTCAGTGGAGAAGCAACATATGCCAATTTTATAGTCTGTGGTTTAACCTGATCGGGGTTCGAACCCACGATCTACAGCACTCGAGGCGAGTACGCTAACCATTACAACACCGATGCGATTACATGTACAATGTAGGTAGGTCATAACACAATTTCTGAACACCAAGACAACAGTAAACAGGCTAAAGAGAAGGCTCTTTTCCATAAGCGGACAATTTCACGAGTCAACTGTGAATGCGGGGGAAAAGGTTTTTACCTAATGGTCCTGATTTGGCACTGCATAGACATACTAGAGATTAAAAAACATGCATGCATACATTTCTTACTCTGCAGTACACGAACAATAATTTATCAACCATCATCTTCTTTGGCGCATGTCCATACACTGTGGAGGGGGAAGGGGGTCGTGATGCAGTCTCTGTCATGGGCAACACTTAAATACACAAGTCAAGTTGTTGTTTGATTTAGTCTTAAAGAAATATGCCTTCCAACTTAAACCAATATTCATAAGTATTGCCAACATTATAGTCTTTCAGCATGGCATTTGTCAATGCAACATCTCCATGGGCTAACATGAACTGTGTTATGGCTGTCAAAACAGTTACCATCTTGCTCATCTGGCAAACCAGAATACATTTGAATGGGGTCTGAAATTCCACAGTCACTCGCAATGTTTTTTAAATCATAAGGCCGCTGGCTCCTCCTTCGGTCCTGTTTTCGTCAGATCGTCGAGTAATGTCTCAGATTCTCGACTTTCCAACATCTAAGCTCTACAAGAGTGTATATTTTATCACCAGGATCCATGTGTAAATGTTGAATACAATTTTGCAAATAAATAGTTGAATAAAACTCCAAAAGGGTGAAAATGAAGTTGTAGTCGAAAATAAGCGTATCGCCATGAAATAATCCAAACACCTGGGATTCACTCCGATTGAACTTTGAACTAAGGCGCATACAACAAAGATTTCTATATAAGTTAAGATGAAATTGGTCTATTAATATTTGACCCAAGTTAAGCTAAATATATGAAATATGACTACTGATCAGCGAGTAGTTCTCGCCAAGAAACAATTGTCGTCAACTTTCGCGTTTATCGCGAGAGGTCGCAAATTTTTGTGCGATTATTTCACCGTCATTAAAGGATGCGGCATCAATCCTGCACATATATTTTTTTATCGTTAAAATTAGGTAAAAACTATACTGCTCCAAACATTTTGTCATTATATCAAGAGAGTGTCATATACGTCGGTACCCTTACAATAGAAATATCACATAGGTCATAGTAAAACATAGTATGATCATTGGAGAATCTAGTGACACCATATTTCCCATTGATCTCTTCAAATCTTTAAAATATAATAAATTTGTAACAAGTGTCACACCTTACCTTATTACTCATCCCTACAATCAAACATACTCACGATTGCAGAATAAAAAATAAATTCCATGTGAATGCAAATGGTTGTCTACGTACTGTTGACATCAATGACCTTGACCTCTAGTTTATACATGAATCCTTTATTATCATACATCATGGACAACGTATTTTTATCATAGAAATACTGAAATAGTTGACACCATGGTGAATAATCTTAACATTCATTTTCATTTATAATTTTGATCTTAAGTTGCCAAATACATAAATAAGTATACTGCAATGGTGAAAATTCACAAACTACTAAAGAAATCGCTTGATACCTACGCAGATTTATGCGAATAAGCTGATAGGTAGGTTAAACAATAAGCAATCATACTTAACACACTTATAAAATTAAAACAAGTTGCACCTTCTACAAAGAAACGCAGCACATATTTCTGCAATTGGTTTTAGGTGTTGTCTTTTGTATCTCCAATGTGTACCAATGGCATTGTAACGTTATAGGTCACCTATAGCATGTTCTACCGTAACACGGTATTCAGTGATAATCCTGTTTATTTTAAATTTCAACGTCATATGACAAATTGCGCAAAAGTATTTTTGTACAAAATCTCGGAAATCTAATGGTGTGTTCACGTTTCTTCCACTTTTGATTTTTTGGAATACAGTTAGATAAAAATGTGTGGAAGAAAAGTGAATAATGGATAAAATGGACTAAAGAATTGACCTGTAATTAGGCTTACAGTGGATCCAGTGTAAATGCAAGTATTCATATTTACAGCACTAATACTCAAAATGCTAAATACTAATAAGTTAAATGCACTACATAAGTAAACACAAAGTCATTATTCATATAAAAATCAAGTAATGTACAGCATTTCACAAATAAATATGCAATACAGGTAATATACATAAATACATAATCTAGATATTATTCATACATATTAAAATAATGTAATACACAATTAAAATAATAAATGAGTACAAGAAAATGTAAATAAACATTAATGTTACAAATTAATCAAGATCACCATAAAAATACAGTCTTATAAGAGTCAATTACACTACTGTAGAATTTCCATCTGAAGAAGGAATATAGCTCGGTAGGTGTAGTCTTAGACGGCAAGGTCTGCTTGCACTAATCGGTGTTTGAGTGCTGATAGCCTGTTGTCGTCGAATTTCCATGTGAAGAAGGTACGTGGATTGGTCGGTGTAGTCTTGGACGGTAAGTTCTGCTTGGACCTTGAACTCTGAGGGGGGTCTATACAAATCTAAATATCACAAATTCTCAAATATGAATAAAGTCTATCACTAATATTTGTAAATATACTGTCTACTAAAACATGTTATCAGTTTATCAAAGTTTGTTTCTAACACTAATTTTCTGGCGTAAATGTGTTCAAATATATATAGCTGACATTCAACATTTCACATTAAATATAAATAAAGTGGTTATTATCTTGTACATATATAAATACTTAAAGACTGTCTTCGTTTTTCTGTCGTCTGAAAGCACGTTTATCCAACCGGATGTTGCTAATGTTAGGATATCCTAATTTATGAATCGATTCCGCACTGACACTATTGATATCCGGAAGTCACAAATTTACGTTGGGCGCCATTGTCACTGGGGTAAAGCTGATGACCGTAACTGCAATTAAGTTCATCCCAAGATGAAGGACGTGAAAATAGGCAAGAATCTTTTTTGTCGATTAAATTGTTTCTATGATGTATTGTGAATGACACATGCATTAGTACGATAGTAAACTATGAACTTTTCACATGGAAACTACAAATTACGACTGAAAAATGTATATGAAAGAGAAAATTCGATTTTAAAAAATTGCCAAGATGACCGCAACTGAAAACTCAGATGACCGTAATTGCACCGTCAATGAAGGAAAGGGATGACAGTAACTGATGAAAGATGACCGTAATTGCTTAAAGATGTCCGTAACTGTTTAACCATTGATATAAAATATATACACTTTTCATCATTGAGTTACTAAGTATGACAAAAACATATGGGTCACAAAAAATGCATATGCTAGCTATAATTGATTAATGTAGGATAATTTTTCGTAGAGAAAATAATGAATAAAAAAGTTGATGTTCACAAAACGGCCCGGAAAAAACCCTTAAATATATATTGATTTGTAAATGAAATGTCTTTTTCAGTTTAAGCTGTCTTTATTTCCTTAGTGAAGACGATTATTGAACATTGTGTAAAACAATGCATTTTTTCAAATTTGGCCGTTGCATATACTTCAATTGATGACCGTTCAAAAATGGTATACAGATCTGATAGCATATTTTCCTTATTTCAGATATGTATATGTGTTATTTTACCACCTGCAAATACACGTCATCAAACGTAGTCAACATCTTACTACACACTATAGACAATCATGTTGGTCCACAAAAATTTAGTCTCAGAAAGAAAATTTTGGATGAAAACACTGGTCATTCTGTTTATCGATCCGTACATTTTGGAATTGAAGTAACAAAATTAAACACGATGAAAGGTTATAAACCAAATATAAATTTAGAGGAACAAAAAAATTAATTCAAAAGATGCTCTTCAAATTTGAAAGTACCCGACGAAAATGTTGAACAAGGGTACCAAACGGAATTTAACAGTGTTATATATGAATTATTGCCAATTCTAACACGACCTCACTCTTTCCCTTTGCTAAAAAAAAACCCAGAATTATTTCTTCATATTATCTCATTAGCACATGCGCCGATGAATGTGACTGACGTTTCCATTGGCAGCATAAATTGTGACCCGAATAATGCCGATAGAGGGCGCAGTATTATTCGAGTTACATAAATTGTGTGCGACATTTTCCGCAAGCGTATGTATAAATTACCGTCTTCCAATCAAAGTACACTACCGTATTTGTACTCTTAGACATATCAGAATCGAAATAAATCATGGAAGCCAGAATGTGTTTTGAGTTTTAATATGGATTTTCGGATATTAGTAAATTTTATACCTCGCTTCTGGCTCGGGATAAAATATTAATATCCGCCAATCCATGTTAAAACTCCCAACACATTCTGGCTTCCATGATTTATTTCTTAAATATTGAAGCGAAGCTAAGAGAAATTGGGAGATATAGTGTCTTCATGTCTGTATTGAAATCAATATGTAATGGTACATTAACTGAAAATATTGCTTTTCATTTGTTTCTGGATGTCGGAATGTTTTATTCTCAGTCAACAATATACACTACAAGATATGTTCCGAAACACTAGCATTTTGGGTGACAATAAAAAAGCTATTCAAGGGCAAGGGAATTCACTTTTTTAGAGGGTATAAAGCCCAGGGACTACAAGCTAAAAACATACCAGTCAAACCAACTGAATGCAGAATAAATTTTGCAGTTCCATCCGATCCGGTATTGTCAAGGGAATGTGAGAATTTTGTGGAAGATGCCGAAAACCCTGGAATGCTACATACATCACTCGATGCCTTCACTAGGAATAAAACTGGTCAAGATGTCAAACTTTTGATACTAGTAGATGGTAAAAAATTGGCATCTGGTTTTGGTGGGGTTCTTGGTGACGAAGATTTGTGTGGGTTTGAAAGTCCACCAACACTGACCGACCGTAAAACATCTCTTCAAGCAGAACTTAACACCCTGAATGAGGTAAAATATATCACTGAAAAGAACTCTCTGAATAACATGAGAAAGATATCTGACTTAGATGAGAAGAATATGCAAACAATGAAACAAGCAATTCTTATATCGATCACAAACCTAAGCATCCATATTAAAGAATTAAGGGAGCTTATTGTGAAAAAGAAGTTAGGCTTGTCAAATATCATGCAAGTAGACGGTGAGTGGAAAGAGAGTAAACTTGCTCCAACAATAAGTTTTTGCAAAACTAAAATTATTCACTCGGTCAACAATTAAAGATATGTTGAACTGTATAGACAATCTGGGCTATATAGTGGCGTCCATAAATGGCACCTCGGAAAATTATGTGCTTGGGTGCGGGGTGAAAATACACCTCGACCACCAAACACACTTTGTTTAAAGGATCTTACAACAAATCTCGACATAAGTGCCGATACGTCAGACAAAGTAAAACAAAGGAGCGATCGGTGGAAAGATTTGCGACAGGGTAGTCGAGTTACAGGTAGTACATTGTTCCATGCGATAGGCTTGGACGCTCTGAAAGCACAACAAACACATTACGACAAAGTATTTCGCGGTGTTGAAGTCCCTGTATCTTCAAACCTGCAACGGCTTTTTGATTATGGAACAGCACAGGAAATAAATGCAGTAGTTTGAAAGATTATATATACCCGTTTTCTATCCTCAGCTGCAATATAGAGAAGATGGATGTAAATTATTAATCAAAGGGAAGAAAACAAAATGGCATTTGAAATTAAATGCCCGATGCCAGGGAAAGAAAGAACGACTGATTTACACTACGAGTTACCCGTGTATTACTCAACTCAAGTTCTAAGTCAAATGAAAGCCAAAAAATGTTCAAGGTTTTATTACTTGAGTTACGATCCGGAAAGTTCAACTATCATTGAGGGAGATCTGGATTATGACACGTGGAAAAAGATGTGGAAATCTGTTGAAGAACTGTATGGTAGGGTCGGAGCGACAAGACTTGCAAGAAATAAACCCGAACAGAAAGAGCTGCTTGCCGATTTGAAAGAGTATTTGAAGGCGTGTTCATTCATAGCTGAGTTTCCTTCCTTGTTAAGTGTCCAGTGTAGCTGTGGGTCCACTGAAGATAATCACGACTAGCCTTCAAAACGATATACCACAATATACATATTTCCAAATACACGTGAAATTCCGTGAATTTCTGGATATTGTATATATACAAGGTCAACGGAATTAGCGTATCTGCTGTGCATGGAGAGGAAAGGGAATAAATTCTCAATTAATGTACAAGTAAAAATTAGCTGAAAGTGGCATAATCAACATTTTTGTACAGGAGGAACATTTTAAACGCTCTTATTACAATAGTCAAGCTCAGTTTTGAATAATTGATCGTACATTTTGACAATGCTAGACAAGATTTG
>MJUT01049158.1:30998-84655 GCA_002080005.1 Gigantidas platifrons | reverse complement strand
GATAAATACCCCATATACAGTTCCCTAAGACCATCATGTTCTAGCTGTTCTGATAAATACCTCATCTATAGTTCCTTAAAACCATCATGTTCTGGCTGTTCTGATAAATACCCCATATATAGTTCCCTAAGACCATCATGTTCTAGCTGTTCTGATAAATACCCCATATACAGTTCCCTAAGACCATCATGTTCTAGCTGTTCTGATAAATACCTCATCTATAGTTCCTTAAAACCATCATGTTCTGGCTGTTCTGATAAATATCCCATATACAGTTCCCTAAAACCATCATTTTCTAGCTGTTCTGATAAAGTTCGACACGTTTTACTGGCATATAATGTTGCCTAAGAAAAGATATCGAAGGTTCAGATCTCTGGTAGAGGATAAAGTTCAGATAAACACAATTTCATTTCTTTTGCCTTTTACAACAACTTACTGAATTTTTTGAAAATTTGAAATACATATATAAAATAACTTGTAAAAAATATAACATATCTAATCAATAAATATCACAATGAAATCAAGATAAATTATAAACATTTGTCATCATTTTATTTTGTTATTTAATAAGAAGAGTTTGAAGATATCAAAGTGGTAATCAGATTCCGTATATCGAAGACTAACAGACAACACAATGGCCAAAAGAAAAAGTACAAAAGGACAAACAACGATCTACAAAACTTGCACATAAAACTAATAAAACGTAGATATCAAATTTAGTGCGCACAACGCGTTTCTGGAATAACCTTCATCAGATACGCTCAAAATCGAGAGGTTGGAAAGCCGAATAATATAAAAAGTTTAGGAAGTAAACCAAAGGGCCTAAATAGGATCACCAAAATCATCTAAGGTCACCTATGCTTGAGGGAGGAGAACCTTAGTTTTAATAATACTTTCATTATTTAGAAACTGTAAATTACAATAACACATATATCTATTAAACACTGTCTACTGGGCGGATGTAGAGCAGAGGTATCGACCCACTAATAAAAATCGAGTAACACGAAACCCAATGAAAACCGGGGATGAACTCATGTGCTCCGCAAGGGTAGACCATTTCTGTTCCACTAGTAGCACCCGTTATGTTAATCTAGTTACAAACCTGGTGATAAGTCATGAATGAGGAAAGGAAGGGGAAGTGTTCATGAAAAGTGGAACATATCATTTGTCATTTGTGACACAGATATTCCATAACGGTCAACCAAGTCATGGTGGCGACCGTAAACCTTGATGACTTGGTTCAGTAGCCTCCTTGTTAGCAGCAACCCTCTATCAAGGAAATCTGAGAGCTATGTACTCGAGAAGTAGGTGCTGTTGGAATGCTGCTACACATAAATGGAAAGTTCACAATGGGAAATTAGACATTTAGTTAAAATCATTGCACAATCACTTGAGAGAACCCTCCATCGTTTTATATATTTTTTTTTAAAGATTTTATCTATTTTTAGTAACTACATGCAGTTTCGTGTAAACTCGACAAATAAAACCAAGACGTCTTAGTTACTCAGCAGATGATCTTGATAAAACTCATTTGATAGCCGACTTCAAAGTTGACAAAATAATCGCCAGAAAACCAAGGGTCACATTTAACATACTAGAACTAATTTGTAGCATCTTGAAAGATGATTCTTTTAATAAACAAACTTGTGCCCAAAATATGTGAATCAGTGTGTGACAACATTAATGAGAAGTATGAGCGGTTGTTAAATGGAGTAGTTAAGCCACCAATATTATGACCTTGACAAAAGACGCTATGACCAAGAACAATATCCAAGGGGCACAATCCGTCGGTTTCACAATGTACCATGCCCTGATCCTAGAAATGTACATAAAACTTAGTGGTAAGTCTTCCAGAGAAATTATTTCGATATCAAAAGTATTCTAAGTTCCGTCAAACAGGAAGTGGACATGCGGCAGATTCGAAACTGTCTTACACCATACAGTTATCCATACTGATGCTCTGTGCCAAATATCAAGAAGCTGGCCTGTGTGGTTCCTGAGAAAAATGTGACAGAAATTATTTTGTGACGCTGACGCCAGATAGTTCTAAGTTCCGTCAAACAGGAAGTGGACATGCGGCAGATTCGACACTGTCTTACACGATACAGTTCTCCATACTGATGCTCTGTGCCAAATATCAAGAAGTTGGCCTGTGTGGTTCCTGAGAAAAATGTAACCGAAATTATTATGTGACGCCGACGCCAGACGACGGATGGTGATCCCTATATGTCGCCTCTGCGTAACGCAGGTGACATAATGAATACATACAAGATCGTACTAGATGTCTGTAATAACAACATTGAAGTTCCGATCATATTAATGAGCTTGGTCGTACGCATCACATTAACAAGTTCAGAGGTGGTAAAGTGCAAGTGATAACTAGGTTTATCCCTTATCGTCAACAACAGGTCGTGTATAGTTCAAAAAGTAAACTTAAAAACAACCCTAATAAAGTATTAATTACGGAAATCTTAACTGCACGTAGACGTAAAATCATGGATGAACTAAACTACTTACGTACCAACCGTAAAATTAGTGCTTGCTGGTCAATGGATGGACGACTATTTGCTATTGGTTTGAACAGTAACTCAGTCAAAACGATTAAAGGTATTGATGATATACGGCACCTTCTAACACAGTGTCCGCCAGTATCACATCCCATTGTAACTGATAACTTGTCTAATGTCGACACTTCAGGCCAGTAATACTCGCTTTTTGTCAACAAGTAAAAACTAACATTCCACGTGTTATTGTATTTGTTCTATTTCTTGACATTGTATAACACAAACATTTATCTATTTATACGATTATTTCCACCAATGAATATACTAGTCATTTGATATATCCCAACTCTCGTCATTAAACACTGTATTATTGTGTCACATTGTGGTAACTATCCCGCATCTGTTGACGATATACATAGTCAATTATTAGTGTTTATCACGTGGTGTTTACGTGTTTATTTACATGTGACGTACACATTCTAGGTTGGTGCGCTCGACTTTTTATTTTCAGTTCAGAAAGTTTATCGCGCGCTGTTTATAATTACGTTGAAATATTGAATACTACAACTATTTTAAGATTTTTATTATATATATATGACTATACATATTTCTTTTATCTGATTTTCGCAAATATTAATTTTGATTGTTCTAGAGGAGCCTTTGGAACGTTATAGTAACCTCACGTGACTCTAAATTCAGAAAACACCTACTTTTAATTTTAGCCTCACCTGAGGTGAATATTACGTTCCAAAGGGAACGATCTAAATTAATCTTTGCAGTATTCATAAATCTTTTAATTGTTACCATTAAAATTTACAACAACAAAACACACATATAGTGTTTAATCCCAATTTATAAAACATGACCCAGAGGAAATTAATAACAGTTGCATGTAATAAAGCAATTACTGACTTTCATTTCGATTAATATCAGGATCTATCGTTCCAAGAGATATTATATTTACCTCGGCTTCGGTCTCGGTAAATATCATATATATTGGAACGATAGATCCTTATATTAACCAAAAGTCAATAATTGTATAATATGTGTATGTTCTTTTACCACTTACACGTACAGTCCCAATTTATATGTAAAACCATATTAAATGTTTTGTGTCTTTTATTTCCATTTTTCGTATTTCCAAATGTCCCTTTCAGTGCCTCTGACATTCTTTCTATGAGGACGTCAAAATATGCACCACTTTATACTTCATTTATGAGGTGTCTCAGAAGGAAAGAGGTTTGTGAACATTTGCAATAATTTAAAAGTTAACAACATATAAACAAAAACTTGGTGTGGTCCCGTGACATCAAGAGTTTTCAAGTCGCAAAGCTTAACACACTTTAGCTTGTTTATTGTGTGGTTCAGGTTTGTTATGATACAGCAGTGGAAAATAGGAGTTTGCTGAATCAATCTGGTATTTGTGACGGAATTAATTGTCGTAAATATTTTGGTTCGTATAGCCGTTTTGAACATAAAAACAGCATTGAATTCGCTAAGAATATATTATTCCCTATTATGCTATTGGGAGGGGGTAGACTGTAACAAACTAAATCCGTAATATATATATAAAGGGGGAGGGCTATCCTGTCCTCGTGTACTTGTGCATTTGTCCGTAATTTACATAATATATGTATGGATGCAAGAAAAATACATTGTTTCGTCGCGGTGATTAAACGTCTTATCGCGGAAATGTAGGCATCTGAACAAGCACCACGGTGAGCTTTTCTATTTTGATACGACGAAATATCTATATAGTGCTATTTTTTGAGAAATCATGAATCACAAGTATTTCCCCTTTGTCATCAAATATTCGTAATACTGATCAATTTAAACGGCGGTGATTAGCTTTTCGCATCGTTTGCCAAAAAAAGGATGCATAAATAAATTATACACAAATTCAAATTCAGATTTTTGAATCAAGCTAATGTGCATTACAAATGTATTTGCAAAAAGAGTTTTAATTGTTCACCATGTTGGTCACATTATGTTATTTTATTTAAACAATAGGAAGTGAACAACATGTACATTGCCGTAAACAACGTCACAGACGCCTTATCACTAGTATTGCAATAAAAATTGCAATTAGAAGCGGCTACCCTTTAAATGAAATATGAGAATCTCAAATCTGGCTAAATCAATTTTAATTGGCATGCGAATATACGCTGCGAACAATTTTATTATGTTTATGTCATTAACTTTCTTGATATTTCTCAAGTTATAATCCAACTAGTTTAACCCCTTCATTTTTTTTATCGCAGTACCTGTACTAAGTCAGGAAATTCGTCAAAATGAAATACAACCGAATTGATATCACATAGTGACTTGCTTAAACCTCATTTAAAATTAACATTGACTTTCTTTCAAACTTGTACATCACGTACGCAATATTTTATTACAACTGTATTTCACTCAGCTGTAAAATGTTAACTGTTCCAGTTTAAGACATTTATCAAACAGAACCATACAGCTAACATGTAATGCAGTTAGTACATATTTAAACCACATTATAATATTTCTGTTTTTCACACTTTGGGGAGGCGGAAAGGGGGGATGGTTGTGTCGCTATTGCTCATGCGAAATATTGCAAACCCCATTGACGGGCTATGTAGCTGACAACAACCAAAATGAGGATTTATCAAGTACGATACATATGCTGTCTGTTTAGTAAATATGTATTTTTTCGATCGAAAGTTCAAAGGAGATGAGGCTAGAAAAAAATCGTGTTGAATATTATCTGTCAATAAAGAGAATGCACTCACCTTTTGAATTTGTTTTGTTTTTTAATCGCATCAGGATATTTCAGTTTTTCACACATTTCTGGAGGGTGGTCGCCAGTGCGGAATACTAATTACAAACCCCATTACCGGGTTATGCAACTGACAACAACCAAAATGGCAATTTAATAAGTACGATACACATGCTATGGGTCTAGTATATATATATATATTTTTCTCAATCGACGGTTCAAAAGCTAGGAAAAAAATACCTTGAATATTATCAATCAAACAATAATTTTGGGCACTGGACAGAACGCATTCTCAAGGTCCCGGCTTTTATTGAGGGCACTGGTATCACGATAAAGCATCGGAAAGTGGGAAAAAAATAGTTCACATAGTTTTTCATCAGGAATGACATTGACGAGTATTGCTATAGACTAAAATATGTTTTCTTAAAATGTTCTATGACAGGACAAGAAATATGTGACCTCTTAATACAGGTGACTGCTTATTAGAGGTGACTTTGACTGTATATAAAAGAATTAGCACCGAAGGTAGTTTGAGTTTATGGTTTATATTGTTTAACGCCACTTTCAACAATATTTCAGTTATATCGTGGCGGTCAGCTCTTTTATTGGTGGAGGAAACAGGAGTACTAGGAGAAAATCACCGACCTGTCGCTAGTCACCGATGAAATTTATCACATAATGTGATATCGAGTACATCTCGCCATAAACGAGGTTCGAACTGATAACTTTAATGGTGATAGGCACTGGTTGCACAGGTAGTTGTAAATCTAACTATCATACGCCGGCTCCAACACTGAAGGTGAAAAATAGTAATATGAATATTCCATGTATATTTAAATATATTTTTGCACAGATTTAAATAGCTCAGTTTACTCTACAAGTCCTTTTATTTATGAATTATAATTAATGACAAATGTTTTTCCAACTCTCTGACGTTTCTAATTTCTATTTATGATATTTTGATTTTTTTTTCTTCTTTTGTGGATCGTTGTCTCATACATTTATTCCACATCTCAGTATTTCATTGAAAAACTATTTTTTCACACCTTTTTTTTCTATGAACTATATTATTTTGTTTTATCATGTTACTGGGAAATTCACATATTTTTGTCTTAGGAACTTGATATTGGGCCTCGTTGGTATTCAAATGAATTCTTAAGTTATTAACTTAATAGTACAAGGTGTGGCTAGGTGGATGGATTAAGGCAGACGGTGATCTAAAAATGGAAAATTTTATTTTCTGTTCTTACATGTATACCTGAAATGATATTTTATGAATAATTAGAGTATAACAAGATCTTTTTATTACTTTTAAAACAGTGAAATTACTTTGCTTATTACTCCTCAACAATATTGACAACAAGAACTTAATGCTTAATTTTAGATAAATAATTAAATTGGTTACCGTATATGCTTAAAGCTAAATACGAAGCTGAGCATCTATACACGAGGTCAAAACTAAATACGAAGCGGTGTAGCTATACACTAGGTAAAAACTAAATACAAAGCCGGGCATAGACTAATATATGCGTGTTAACATCCTGCGAGAAAGCGAGATAACCGGACGTCTCCATCATATCAGTGTATATCAAGTATACGTTTTATTTATCCTATTTATCTCCCCTCAATTTATTATTGCCATTACAAAATTAAACTAGCTAAGAAATACAGGTGAAAATATGTGTACTAATACTCTTGACTATAATTTAAAAATTGACAACATTGAGTGGTGGTGTACGATGATTGTCGGTGGCAACAGACACATCTTTTAAATATTAAGCCCTGCTTTTGCTAGCTAGACTAAAAATAACTTTAATCGTACGATTACACATTGATATTCATCATTTAAACATTTTCAATTCAAGCAGGAAGTCATCCGTCTTCTTGTGAACAATAAATAAATAGCCAGTTACCGAAAAAGGTGTGTTTTTGTTTACCGTACATTAGATAGGTATGTATTTGTTTTTGTTTACCGTTCTACCTGAGATGTCTTATTATTGTTTATGATTAATCTATAATTCAAATTTGATATTGCTAGATGTAGTATGTGTCTTGTCTCTTAAAATTGAATACATTATCACGATTAATAAATATGTAGAAAAGGAACGTCAAACTTCTTCTTCCATTAATTTGTAAATCACCTCCGGTGTATTATCGCAAATGACTATATACACATGCCCAATGGAAACCTCTTTCCAACAAACTATTTACATTATTTTTTTCTGTTAAACCTCTTTCCAACAAACTATTTACATTATTTTTTTCTGTTCATGTTTTCCCATAATAGAGTGAAATTGATTTTTATATGTTGTTTTTGTATATAAAATTCATAGAGTAGACCAAATGCAACACTATCATTTTTCTAGAGTAGACCAAGTGGGAATAGACCAAATGGGAATAGACCAAATGGGAGTATACCAAATGGGAGTAGACCAAGTGGGAATGAACCCCACAAACATTATAAAAACATGGCGTAATAACACCGACGGAATATTTAATACAACATTCATATCATCATTTCAGTCATGAAAACCGGCCAGCGGCGGATTCAGGGTGCGCACCGCCCCCCCTCCTAAAATTGGAAAAAATATTATTTTTTTGCGTAAAATCATGATTTTTCACACGAAATACCCCAAACATTTTCGCGCCACGCTCATAGTTGCCAACCTTCAGAGATGGTGTGTGGGGTCATGACCCAACCTTTAGTATTCAAATGTTGGGTCATACTGCGTAACGACATTTTGGAGCCCAAATTAAAAAAATATATATATAATCTTCATGTCAGGGCGTATTCATGTTTATTCACAAATGTGTAAAAAAAAATTATATATAAAGACACATTTTATTTCATACAGTTTTAAGTTTAGAACACATCTCATATATACACTAGTCAACTTTCACTGCTTTAAGCTCAATTTATAAGCACAAGAAGCTGATTTGGCATTTTTTAGTATTTCTTCTGAGGGTCATTTCGTAGTGTCGGGTGTTCTGGCGGATGAAGGATGGGATGGGGGGTTATTTTAATGACCCGCGGCGGGTGATGTGGTCGTTTGGCGGGTGTGACCCGCCGATGGCGGGCGAGTTGGCAACTCTGGCCACGCTCCACCCGACGCGATTATTTTAAGTGCGCCCCCCAAACTTGAAATCCTGGATTCGCCTCTGCCGACTGTTATACTCGATCTTGATGAAATGTGTAAATTAGGTTTTTATTTTGTCAGCCGTGAATACTTGATTGCATGTATTCATTAATACAGACTTTATTCTAAAACGTTACCGTTATTGTGAAGAAATGTGTATTCTTTTTTTACTTCTGTCTACGGTGAATACACTATCGATACCATACAAGTTCATAAATAAATGAAAACAAACATTCCCGTTTTCTCAACTCGATCGTGTATATACGTACTCATCCGTAAAAAAATCGATAATTATCGGGACATATTAAATATAAATTATTACTTTTTTACTTAAAAATGTGACACACATTATATAATTAAACTGTGACTTTTTCACAAATTACAATTGTGACTTTTTTCCTGTGACTTATTTTCCGTTAATCGAAAATAGACCATATGTAACTTGACTTTTTAATTAAAAAAAATAGTGAAAAATCAAGCTTGGAGAATATATTTTAGGTGTGCTTATATAGGTTTAAAGTTTAATATAAATATCAATTATTATGTTTTCATATTTGAAGTGTGCTTAATATATAAAATTAATAATAAATATTCAATATTATTATGCTTTATATTTCATGTGTAATTTTATAGTTTTAAATCTTAATAATACATATTCATTAATAATTCACCCTTATGGGACCCCTTAATCATTCTTAATTACTTTATTAGGAATGACACCATTCTTTGATATTATAAAATGTTGTTCTTTAGGGATACAAGAAATCATAAAATTTTATTACTTTGGTAATTCATTACTTTCAGCTCACCCCACTACAATATACACTTTAGCAGTAAACACAACAGAAAAATGCCTCTATGCATGTAACTCTTGTTGGGACAACAATTTTGTTCTCTGTGAATAATAGAAAATTCAATTGTTTTTACACTATTTCAACACATATTTTAATACAAGGCCTATAAACAGATGTTTACAGAAATGAATTTCATTTTTTTAAAACCTTAAACTTAACGTATAATATTCATATGAATAATTTCTCAGCTCCGAGCTTTACTTTCATATCAGATGCATACAAATCGATGTTTAACACTGTGTTAGTGATTATTTAAAAACAAAAATCCATATACATATTTTTTCTGATCGAAAGCAAGCCATGTTTGTTATTTTACCAGTTATATTTGCAAAAAAACGAGCATATTTGCAATTACTATTTCCCAGTGAAGTATACGTTTTATTTATCCTATTTATCTCCCATCAATTTATTATTGTCATTACAAAATTAAACTAGCTAAGAAATACGGGTGAAAATATGTGTACTAAAGTAATAATTTTTTGATTAGAATAACGAAAATTTGAAATATCTTTTAAACTGTAGATTTTAAAGTAGAAGTGTAAGCGAGAGTTGTGTGGAGAATCAAGGATACTAATTTAATTTGGAAGCTTGCAGACCAGAAAGTGAACGTATTTAGCCCTGCTCATATAGAAAAATTGCATTTTAAAGGTGTTTTGGGGTGTATATTTTGACAAAGTTTCATGAAATACGGAGGGAATAAGTGTATAAAAGAGAACAGCCTGCAGCCGTGGGTTTTAAATCCCTGAGGACAATAGACACTCGACGGTCACCCGAAAGATTCCATTGTTCTCCATATAGCCTACACCATATCCTACACGTACTATTGAGTTCATTGATTTTTACCTGTAACTGGGACATTTTTCATTATTTTTATTTTTTTCACTAAATATATAGCACTTCTGTCTTTAATAGTGAAAAAAATGAAGTCTTCATATATTAAATAATATGAAGAATATATCATTGTCGTTTTGTTCGATTCTGTACGACATTTTTAATTTATATGTATACATGTAAGAAACGGAACGAAAAATGAGTTTTGAGATTGTGCAACTTCCTAATTAAAAAATGCTCATAAAATTAGTACATTTTTATTTTATAGAACCTCAGAGATCAATTGGAGGATTGATTTTTTTGGGGGGTGGGGGAGGGGTAGATTATGACATTGAGCACTGTCATTTGTTTAGCTATATTTTACCAAACCTTCAACTTAACATTGGTAAAAAATACCTAAAAACTGCAAAAATTATTGATGAATCATTAATACTTGCAATTGTTTTACGTAACTATTCTACTAAGCCAAGTTATATGTTTCAACGTAAACGTGAGCTAAAATGTTGGAAATATATATTTAACCTATTCCACTTCGAAATGCTTATCCAAAACAGAAATCCGAAGTTTCGACCTTTGTGTTTGTTTGTATTGACTTTTCATGAATACGAGGCCCGTTTTGTGTTTGGTTTTCGGTTGGATTATTTACTGTCCCTGTTTATATTTTTTCTTCTTTTTTTGTGTGTGTCAAGTTGTTTTGTGTATTATGTATGTGTTATAATCAATATAAGTTAAATAATTCATCTGACCCCAGATAGTTTCAACAGTTAAAACTGTTCTTAAATCTTAATGAATTGGCAGACACATGTTCCAAATATTTTCGGCATTGGCTTTAATGTGACATTTATTCGATTTTTACATTTTTTCTCTGTCTATTATACTTAAACCAGAAACATCCGATCAGCCTGATCGGGAGACATGCACATTTAAATGTCATTATTTATAGTAAAAAGGGCTGGGAGCTACTGATAAACAACAGCTGATAATGGTAAACATAAACACAATGACATGGATGAGGACTGTTACGTTAATATATAAACACAACATCAAACCACAGGCACTTGTTTCTATCAATGGGGGGGTCGACCATCAATGTATAATAAAAGATATACATTGATAGTCGATACCCCATTGATAGAAACAAGTGCCTGTGCATCAAACACATAAAATTAGATTTCTAAATTTTTATACTTAAAATGATTATACTTCAACCCGTGTCGTCATCCGAGTCATTATCACAAAAATCAATGATAATAGGTTCTATGACACTTCTATCTATACAGTTTTCTTTGCAGTATTCTTTTTCAATGTTCTTCTGCTTTTGTCCACACATCTTTTGTAATTTTTCCGAAAGCAGCGTACGTGAGTTCTTTAACATCTTTTAATCGGAAGGTGGTATTGTTTTTAGTCACGAAACCTTTGACTTGCGCCCATATTAATTCTATCGGGTTAAGTTCACAGTGTCGAACGGGGGTTCTTAATACTTCATGTCCGTGTAAATTAGCAATTTTATCTGTTTTATAAACTACTGGGGTCTTTTTTTGTTTTATTTTTTCATATAATACTTTTTTGGTATCAGTAGCAGAAAAAGGAATGTTGTGTTGTGTAAGATAGTTTTGGAGAACAGCTTTTTTCTGACTAAAATTTGGGCACACCGTATCTTCTGTTTTAACATTGTGAAAACTTGCATTATCTAACACAACCAAGCTAGGATTTTTCAGAGCAGGCATCAATTCATTTTCAAACCAATCAAGAAAGACAACACTATTCATCTCCTGGCCCCGGTGCCATAAAACTTGAGAATTTACTCAAGTCTGAGAATATTCTCAAATAAGGAAATACTCAAATTTGATTGGCTGAAAACACAGATTTTATGGCATCGGGGCCTGGTGATAGTCACCATTCTTTGATTTGGCCAGAAACACTAAATCGCAGCCGTCAATCAAATCCTCACTTCGCGTACATGCATGCAAAACAATCAAACGTTTGCCTTTACCCGAGGGTATTTTTGGGGCATCAGACCCATCATTCGGAAGCCACATATAATCTGTGCAGTGATTTTGGTTAACCCATGTTTCATCCATGTACATGATATCATACCCTGCTTCCCTAAAAGATTTGATCTTTCTCAGATAATTACACCTATCATTGATAAGACACTTGATCGTACAGAACTCTTCGATTATCACCCATTTGTTTTATAAGTACATTGTATATCCAAGATAAATGTGAGTTAGAGTAAGTTTAGACTTTGATAATTTAATAGAATCTTTTATTTCCTTATGTATTATTGAGACGGTCGGAGCAATTTTCCGTGAATATAAACCGTGGATTGTTCTTTTAATAACACAATGATCAAAGTCGTCCAAAATTTGAGCTCTTTCTTTGGGTCTATTTGACTTACAAGGCCTCTTACCATTCATAATACGGTGCACTGCAGTGTAAGACACACCCAAAGCTTTATATGTCCTTTGATATACCCTATCAAATGAGACAATTGGCTTTTTCGTTGCCTTTTCCTTACTAAAAAAGGCAAACAACTTTTTTAAAAACTTTTGGCATTCCGGAGATAAGTCAGACTTTTTACCCATTTTACAAAAAAATGCAAAATATAACAACAATTTATGAGAGAAATGCTTGTCAGATTCGTCTAAAGTATTCGTGGCTGAGAGAAAGATTTTACAGGTAAGATACCTGACGTACGGATGGCTCTTCTATAAAGTACATCTACTCCCACCCGAAAAATGACAACAAAACAGGACCAAAATACAAAATTTCATCTGAGTGCAGCCTCACCTAAAACAATAAGAAGCATTATACTAACATTTTTAGTTAGCACTCCTAATTCTAAATAAAACTCTCGTTTATTTTGCTGTTCAAAAATCTATAGTTTAAAAGATATTTGGATTTTTCGTTATTCTAATAAAAAAATTATTACTTTAATACTCTTGACTACAATTTAAAAATTAACAACATTGAGTGGTGGTGTACGGTGATTTTTGGTGGCAACAGATACATCTTTTAAATATTAAGCCCTGCTTTTGCTAGCTAGACTGAAAATAACTTTAATCGTACGATTACACATTGATATTCATCATTTAAACATTTTCAATTCAAGCAGGAAGTCTTCCGTCTTCTTGTGAAGAATAAATAAATAGCCAGTTACCGAAAAAGGTGTGTTTTGTTTGCTTACCGTACATTGGATAGGTATGTATTTGTTTTTGTTTACCGTACATTGGATAGGTATGTTTTTATTTTTGTTTACCGTTCTACCTGAGATGTCTTATTATTGTTTATGATTAATCTATAATTCAAATTTGATATTGCTAAATGTAGTATGTGTCTTGTCTCTTAAAATTGAATACATTATCACGATTAATAAATATGTAGAAAAGGAACGTCAAACTTCTTCTTCCATTAATTTGCAAATAACCTCCGGTGTATTATCGCAAATGACTATATACACATGCCCAATGGAAACCTCTTTCCAACAAACTATTTACAAATATTAAAAGGCATCGTGGTGGTATATACAATTAAAACCGGCATGTCTAATATATGGCAACTGTCTGAAGGCTGTCTTTGAATCCTTCCAAGGTGGAGGCAGCTACGACAGCAGATGGTAATTCGTTCTATAGACGGATTGCTGATGTAAAGAAAGATTGTTGGTGACTTTGTATCCTCGAGTAAGGTATTAGGAACCTGGTGTCGTGTCCTCTAGTTGTTAGTGCTAAACCCCTCGGTATAAGATATAGCTGTGGTGAAATCGCAACAAGATGGTTTACAATGCGACAGAGCATGACGACTTTTGCTCTCTTCCTACGTTGTTGTACTTCAGTTCACTGCAGAGCTTCTAGCATCAGAGATACACTACTGGTGGTTCTATAATCCCCAGTAACAAAACGTGCTGCTCTTCTTTGCACTATTTCCAATTCTCTTATGTTTTTTTGTGTAACTGGGTCCCATATTATACAGGCATACTTCATGATTGGTCTAACTAGAGTAGTATAACATTGTGCCTTGATTTTACTAGGACAGGAGCTGATGTTTCTGCTCAAGAGAGCATTGATCTTACTCACTTTCTTAGCTACTGTGCCTATGTGATGGTTCCATGATAAATTATGGCTGATGTTAAGGCCTAGGTACTTTACATTCTCCGCGAATTGGTCGTTTAGTATGTTTGCTTTTGTGGCAGTATCACTATGTAAAATACCTTCTCTACGTAGAGGTGCTACTCCTGTAGACTCGGTACGCGTATCTTTGAAAAAGCTCCAGAATCTTTTGGGGTTGCTGGTGTTATCGTCACTTAACATGTTAAAAATATAGGAGTTATGAGTTCTTCTGCATGTTGACTGCGTCTCCTTTTTGATTTTCTGAAATTTATTCCAATCTCTTATTTTTCCACTCTTTTTTGCTTTCTGATAAAATCGTTTTTTTCTTTCGTGACATTTGTTTTACCTCTTTATCAATCCATGCTTGCTTGACTAAACCTCTGACTTGTCATCTTAGATGGTATATATTCATCCATTAGTTTATAACACTTATCTGTAAACGCTAACCACAGAGAATTTACATCTGTGGATTCTGTATATTTAGAGTTAAATTCCTGCGGAAATTTTGTCATAACTTATGTCATAATTATGGCTGATGTTAAGGCCTAGGTACTTTGCATTCTTCACTAATTCCAATGTTTTCCCATGTATGATGTAATTCTTGGCAATTGGCTTCATTTTGTTTGTTACACGTAGTACCTTACACTTGTCAGGATTGAACTGCATAAGCCAGGTGTCTTCCCATTGTTGCAGATTATCAAGGTCATTTTGGAGTAAGATGCGTCATCCTCTTTAAATATCTTTCTGTAAAGTAAGCAGTCATCTGCAAATAATCTAGCCGTAGATGTCACAAATTCAGGCAGGTCGTTAATATAGATTAGAAATAGAAGTGGCCCCATTACAGTTCCTTGGGGTACTCCAGATGTTACGTCCGATGTTTCTGACTTCTTTCCATCCAAGACAACCTGTTGTGCCCGGCCCTGTAGGAAGCTAGCAATCCACAGTAGTGTGTTCCCTCGGATGCCATAGTAACTGCATTTGTTCAATAGGTGTTGGTGTGGCACTTTATCAAATGCTTTCGAAAAGTCTAGTAATATGCAGTCCATTTTATCTCCGCTATTCAGTCCATCTGCATGTTGTTGGAGTGTGATAGACAGTTGGCTTTCGCATGATCTATTTTTAAGGAATCCATGTTGATTTTCAGACGGGATGTTATTTACCTCGAGATGACTGATGATGTTACTCTGCAGTATATGTTCCATGATCTCACAACATACAGAGGTCAGGGATACAGGACGAAAGTTTGAAGCCTTTCCTCTGTCTCCTTTCTTAAATAATGGTGTTATCATTGTCTCTTTCCATTTGTTTGGTATTTTCCCTTGTTTAATGGATGCATTGTAGATAGTTGTTAAAATATGTGATATTTCTGATGCCAGTTCTTTTAGTAGGTTGTCTGGTATTGTGTCAGGACCAGTTGCTTTGTGTTGATTGGTGATATACAGTAGTTTGTAAACACCAGCTTGGTGAACTGTTATGTTTGGTACAGATGAATAAGGGCCGTTTCCTTTTGTTGGTATATCTACTCCTTGTTCTGATGAAAAGACTGATGTGAATTGGTCGTTTAGTATGTTTGCTTTTGTGGCAGTATCACTATGTAAAATACCTTCTCTACGTAGAGGTGCTACTCCTGTAGACTCGGTACGCTTATCTTTGATAAAGCTCCAGAATCTTTTGGGGTTGCTGGTGTTATCGTCACTTAACATGTTAGAAATATAGGAGTTATGAGTTCTTCTGCATGTTGATTGCGTCTCCTTTTTGATTTTCTGAAATTTATTCCAATCTCTTACTTTTCCGCTCTTTTTTGCTTTCTGATAAAATCGTTTTTTTTCTTTCGTGACATTTGTTTTACCTCTTTATCAATCCATGCTTGCTTGACTAAACCTCTGACTTGTCATCTTAGATGGTATATGTTAATTCATTAGTTTATAACACTTATCTGTAAACGCTAACCACAGAGAATTTACATCTGTGGATTCTGTATATTTAGAGTTAAATTCCTGCGGAAATTTTGTCATAACTAAGCGTATCGTTTCCATATTTGCTCGTTTTCAAATCAAAATGTTACGCTTGATTGGTTTTTTATATTTAGGTCGACTCAATGACTCCAACTATATGCGATAGTGTACTGATCGATGATACCGGGTAATCCAACACAACGGTGTACTAAATTAGGTCGATTTGTGGAAAATGTTTCTAGGGTGACATTTTCTCTTGTTGGAAAGTTGACGATTTGAGGCCAAGTTCAGATTTTGTGGAACTGAAGTGTTCGTTTATCTCTTTAGGATACCTGTTGCTGGAGATTGTATCTGTATGCCAGTCTATATCTGGTAAGTTGGCATCTCGAACTATCCATATCGTGGATGTTTTGTATTTGTTCATGACCTCTTTCAAATCCTAGCACAACCTATGTGTGTGATCAATATCTCTATTTGGTTGTCGATAAAAAGAAGCAACCACTAAGGAAGAGTTATCATGTACACCTTCTATATGTATAGCAACCAGTTCGCTATGTATGTTTATATCTACTATACTACTGATGTAGCAGGATTTTACAATGACTAATACACCTCCATACCCGTCATGTCTATCCTTTCGATAAACTTCGTAGCCAGGTGGAATTATTTCTTGGGTTGTGATGGTTGGTTTTGGCCATGTTTCGTATCCAAGTTTAATATCTGGTTTATAAGTTCCAAAAGGTTTCACGTTTTGCTTTGATACTTTGAAAGTTTATTGTTAATACGTTTGAAAGAAATATGTTTCCCACTGGGCATGCGCAGATCAACTTGTCACGGTCTAGGACACAAATACATAATATTTCCGGTGTTCTATTTGGAAACATTTATCTCCATTTCGTTTATATAAATGCATTGTCAGTTCTGGAACATAAGACAATTGTGTCAAGGTACGGGTGCCAAATCGATATTACAGTAGTCATGTGCCAAATTAAAGCTCAGAAGATGGCCGACAATAAATGTACTGTACAAGTCATATATAAATGTCAACTCAAATTTCTCATAAACTAAAAATACTGATTACCACAAATGTTCAGTACATTGTGATACACGAATAAGCCATCAAAACTGCTCTCAAACGTTTTGGGAGAGATGAACATAGTGATTTTAAGTAGGAGAAAGGGTTGTTCTTATGTATCAAATATTGCCAATTAAATGCTGTTTGCCTTTTTATGTTGAATTCATAGAACCGATACCATTCTCTGTTTTCCATCTACATGTTTCTCTGGAGGTATGAACTGATGCATTGTCCTCCTGAAGATATATGTCCTGTTTTGTGGCAATTTGGCAATAACTGACCAGACATTCACAGTCTGCAGATTGTAGTATGATTATAAAACTAAGGTATAGCAAGTGATGGTGCATCCCGAAACATACTGAAAACCGGAAGTAAACAAACACTAGTCACAATGTCAACCACTAAGGAAGAGTCATCATGTACACCTTCTATATGTACAGCAATCAGTTCACTATGTATGTTTATATAAATCGAAGAAGGACAGACGATAAATAAATAATCAATCAATCAATCCTTTATTCATAAAAGTATTTAAAGAGACACGTGACTGGATTTATCAAGTACAATAAATATTAAATGGGATTTTACTATCGGTTTGTATTACTACGTAATAGACAGACGAAGGTAAATAAATCAGTCTGTTTAATGGTAACACCATAGTGTAAAGAAAAACCGGAAAACAAGTCATTGTTTGAATTAAAGTCTGATTGAATAAATAAAAGAAAAGTTCAAGACATTTATGATTTCACAGTATTTTTATTTATTACTTTAATAACTTGCTGAAGTACATTTACTATCAGTTACAAAAACGTTAGTGGGTGACTGTTTTTTTTATGTAAATATTGATTGATTGTTTGTAGTGAAGCGTCACGTGACTATTACAGTATATGTCAGCTATACACATGACATAATGAAATTAAAAAAAAACAACAATAAGACGAGTTTGAAGATACCAAAGGGATAATCAGAATCCGTATATCGAAAAAGAACAGACAACTCAATGGCCAAGAGTAAAAGTACGAAAGTAGAAACAATGATCTACAAAACATGCACATAAAACTAAAAGTCGAGTAACACGAACCCCACTACAACCGGGGGTAAATAAAATAGTGGCACTGGGATGTATTTATGAGTGAAAATTATATAGATGTTACCGGGGAAATGGTCGAACAATATTGCCTTGTAACGAGTCACCAAATACCCCTTCTAACAAGTTAATGTTAATTCATGTCAACAAATGCCTTAAAAGATGGCTCTTAAGAGAGTAACAGTTTATTTGATTTATTTTTATATGGGGTGGGGTAGGGACGTTTTTATTATTCATTATAAAGTATATAATCAATCAATGGATCATTCATTCGTAAAGTTTGTTTAAAGAGACACATAACTGGTTTTATCAAGTACTATCAATAGTAAATGGGAAAGTACTTTTGGTTTCTATTGCCACGTAATAGACAGATTAATTCTGGTTGATTTTAATTTTAATAGAATTACAAAGATAAAGACAGTGATTGTTTTTATTCATTTTTTTTCTAGCTTGAAATAAAGGATATCATAGATACAGCTAGGTCTGCTTCATACCTTGACCTACACCTTGAAATTGACAATGCCAAATTAAGAACGAAACTTTACGACAAACAAAAAGAGATGACTTCAATTTTCTCCATTGTGACCTTTCCATTTCTATGTAGCAACATTCCAGCAGCACCTGTATATGGAGTATATAGCTCAGGAAGACAAAAAAAAATTATAAGGACAGCTAATGTTCGGATTTAATTGTAAAAGGGGGCTCGGACAAAAATATCACCGTGAATTAAAACAAATGCAGATAAAGAGTATCCCAATGACCAGCCTGTTTTTTTTATTATTTCAACTGTTTTTATGATTAGGTCAGTACCACAGTGTATGTCAGCTATATTTATGAAAAGATGAAGGTAAAGTTTACTATCAATGTATCAGGTAGACCAAATAGTGGCACTAGGATGTGTCTATGGGATACAAGTTAGATATATGATACATAGTGGAAATGGTGCCTTGTAGCCCATTCTAACACATCATTATTCATTAGTGCTACTGTTGTTGTCTTTTACGTGTAATGATCATGACATTCTTAAATCAAGAGGCACTAATTTACCTTGCGTTCTGGAGTTGTACACTTGATTCTCCCCAAATAATCAAAGAACGATTCTTTTAGAGGTGTTGTATCTCGCCGAACAGAGGTGAGAAAACATGTTGTTATTAACCTGTGATGTTTTGGTTACAACAAGCAAAAGTATTGATGATTTGGAAATCATTTCCTTCCAAGGGGTCAACAATGACCACATTTAACAACATGTTGATCAGCAGAATGTGCTGTAATGTGTGTGTTACCTTTGTGTTGTAACGTTACTGTATGTTGAGGTTCCCTAATCAGTAATATGTTGAGGTTCTCTAACGTTTATTTAACAACATGTTGATCAGTAGGATCTGCTGTAATGTGTTTGTTACCTTTGTGTTGTACCGTTATTGTTTGTTGACGTTCGGCTGATCAATAATATGTTCTGACATCAAAAGGTTGTCACTCCTTCATTTTAGCAACAACAATAGACCTTTAACTGTTGTTTTGGTATCACTTCCATCCTGTATGGGTCTCTATGTTGTCTGAATTTCTATGTCACTTGATTTTACTACTGTTCTGTATGGACCTCAAAGTTGTCCGAATTCCTATGTCACATGGTCTCACTTCCACTCTGTATGGGTCTGTATGTTGTCCGAGTTTCTATGTCACTTGGTCTCACTTCCGTTCTGTATGGGTCTTTATGTTGTCCGAGTTTCTATATCACTTGGTCTCACTTAGTTCTGTATGGGTCTCTATGTTGTCCTAGTTTCTATCTCACTTGGATTCACCTCCGTTACGTATCGGTCCTTATGTTGTCTGAGCTTGTTGATTTTTGTCGCAGATAGAACTCTTTCAGGAAAATTTCCTCCGAGTGACGTGCATAACCCTCATCGTAATCAACGTAGACAGTTTGTAAAGCTGCTTCTTCAAAAAAAATTAAACAAAATATGCATATAAATCATAGAGAACAATGTATGTCTCATTTGATACTAATCGTTTTTATCAGATTGTAATACATGTGTTTATAAATATGTTTTTCTTAACAGTAATGGATGACGTCTCTGTGAAGTTATATAAATACATGTGTGATGAAATTGTTGGATCTGAGAAAGTAGTCACCTGTAGAAGACAATTCTTTAACGTGTATGATGTTGTGCAGAATAACCGTGGGGATAATGAGTGGCATTTCATAAGTAGTGATAGTAAAGCGGAAGGACTTAATCTACCAGGAAGTGATTATGATATTATGCATATCTATAAATTCATTCATGTTTATGAACTTCATGATGTGCTTTCTAATTATCATGATTTGAGAACAAAACCTGATTTAGTTTTAGACTTTGACAATGCTGTGGCTGGTTTTACTCTACTCCGTATATATGATGTACGTGAATGGAGGGAAAAAGAATTAATTGATATATATGAGGATGGATCATTTTTATCAAATCAGACATGGAAGCGTGTCTTTATCCGTGATAATTATGTAATAAATGGACCATGTTTATCTGATAAATTAGGAACGATCGACGAAGCGTACTGTATAAGATATACCAAGTGGCCCTCTGTTGGTAGGCAATGGATTGATAGACCTCGTTTCTGTGGTTGGCCACCAGAATCATTAATAAATAACATTGTTCAAGGAGGAGTGTTGTTGGTACCGATCGGTAGTAAATCTGATTCACAAAAGGACAACCCTTTTGAATGGAGAATATCGTTTTCAGTACCAGAGAAAATCTTGATATATTCTTGGAATCATTCACAGATTATTTGCTACGCCCTTCTGAAACTTTTACTAAAAGAAGTCATTAAGAAAAACGAAAATGTTGATAAAATTTTCTGCTCCTATTTTTTGAAAACTGTAATATTTTGGTTATCAGAAGAACTAGAACAAAATATTTGGACCCCTCAAAATTTACTGAATTGTTTCTTGTTATGTTTAAAGCGCCTTATTTATTGGATAACTTACAGATATCTCCCTAATTACTTTATACCTCAACACAATATGATTGACAGAAGGATCCCAGGACAATCAAGAGATGAGTTGTTGTCTTTATTTCATTCTTTGTATGATATGGGTTGGGGGTGCATCATGCTTTGTGATTCTCTTAAACATTTTTCTTATTCCAAAATAAGTTTAAATTGTAGAACTTTCCCGACCATTTCCACAGAATATGAAAAAGCTGTATTTCCACTTCTAGGTATATTACAATGTTTTATGATGCAAGACGAATACAAAGTACATAACTGTATTAGGAGATGTTGTATAAATATCAAGAATAGAAAACTACATTTTAATACCCGTCGTTTATTTTTCATTATGTTTCTTTATTTAAACAGCTACATTACCGAGATATTATTTGTAAAGCTATTCAAATCAAACAAACAAAACTATCATCAGACTAAACAAATGTTGTCACATTGTATAATTGATATACAGACAAGTGCTTTGTCAGGGTGGGTTTTATTAGGGTTGTATTTTTATTTAAACAAGAGATATAATACAGCTATCCATGTTTTAGAGTACACAAAGTCCTTAACTTCACTCGGTCAATTTCCTGTCAATATTCATTCTCATATCTCCATTAGGGATATGCTCAGTAAAACCAACAGAGAATATGGGTTTTTAAATATTTTCCAGAAAATCAAATTAAAAACAGCAAAGGTGATAACATTATCATCAGAAACAGAAGATCAATCTTTCATTACTGACGAATTATTACAACTCAGTCCAGATGATAGAGACATCATGTGTCACCCGGGAGTATTACTGTATTATTTAAAGTTTATTTCTTACCATCGATTAAATGACATATCAAGACGTCAGGATTGTCTACATGATTTAATGTTGTATGTAACAACAGAATCTCCAAAATTTTGTTCATTGTCCCAATTCTACTCGTTTCAGTACCTCAGAAAGGCATTTACAATTATATCTGATACAGAAAGTGCTGATAGTTGTGACATTGTGTTAGATACATTAATAGAATCAATTATTTAAAGCAATTCTTTGCAGGTGAATAAATTTTGTATGACATTCAAAAGTTAATATTTGTGGTAAAACAAGACAGAAATATTACATTTCTGTACTCCATGTTATTTATGATAAAATTTGACCCAATATGACATTTTTGTACTCCATGTTTTGTATTATATAGAATAAAAAGTCATCTGTTGTAAAACAAGACATAGATATTACATGTTTGTACTTTGTGTTGTGTTTTATATATTAAAATCAACCACAACAATATGAATCACTATTGCGTCAAACCAGACATTATAGTGAAGAACAACAATATGAATCACTCTTCCGTCAAACCAGACATTATAGTCAAGAAAAACAATATGAGTCACTATTACGTCAAACCAGACATTATAGTGAAGAACAACAATATGAATCACTCTTCCGTCAAACCAGACATTATAGTCAAGAACAACAATATGAATCACTATTCCGTCAAACCAGACAGTATAGTCAAGAACAACAATATGAATCACTCTTCCGTCAAACCAGACATTATAGTCAAGAACAACACTATGAATCATTTCCGTCAAACCAGACATTATAGTCAAGAACAACACTATGAATCACTCTTCTGTCAAACCAGACATTATAGTCAAGAACAATAATATGAATCACTCTTCCGTCAAACCAGACATTATAGTCAAGAACAACAATATGAATCACTATTACGTCAAACCAGACATTATAGTCAAGAACAACAATATGAATCACTCTTCCGTCAAACCAGACATTATAGTCAAGAACAACAATATGAATCACTATTACGTCAAACCAGACATTATAGTCAAGAACAAGAATAAGAATCACTATTACGTCAAACCAGACATTATAGTCAAGAACAACAATATGAATCACTATTCCGTCAAACCAGACATTATAGTCAAGAACAACAATATGAATCACTATTACGTCAAACCAGACATTATAGTCAAGAACAACAATATGAATCACTATTACGTCAAACCAGACATTATAGTCAAGAACAACAATATGAATCACTAGTACGTCAAACCAGACATTATAGTCAAGAAAACAATATGAATCACTATTACGTCAAACCAGAAATTATAGTCAAGAAGAACAATATGAATTACTATATCGTCAAACCAGACATTATAGTCAAGAACAACAATATGAATCACTATTACGTCAAACCAGACATTATAGTCAAGAACAACAATATGAATCACTAGTACGTCAAACCAGACATTATAGTGAAGAACAACAATATGAATCACTCTTCCGTCAAACAAGACATTATAGTCAAGAACAACAATATGAATCACTCTTCCGTCAAACCAGACATTATAGTCAAGAACAACACTATGAATCACTCTTCCATCAAACCAGATATTATAGTCAAGAACAACACTATGAATCACTATTACGTCAAACCAGACATTATAGTCAAGAACAACAATATGAATCACTCATCCGTCAAACCAGACATTATAGTCAAGAACAACAATATGAATCACTTACGTCAAACCAGACATAATAGTCAAGAACAACAATAAGAATCACTATTACGTCAAACCAGACATTATAGTCAAGAACAACAATATGAATCACTATTCCGTCAAACCAGACATTATAGTCAAGAACAACAATATGAATCAGTATTACGTCAAACCAGACATTATAGTCAAGAACAACAAAATGAATCACTATTACGTCAAACCAGACATTATAGTCAAGAACAACAATATGAATTACTAGTACGTCAAACCAGACATTATAGTCAAGAACAACAATGTGAATCACTATTACGTCAAACCAGACATTATAGTCAAGAACAACAATATGAATCACTCTTCGGTCAAACCAGACATTATAGTCAAGAACAACAATATGAATCACTCTTCCGTCAAACCAGACATTATAGTCAAGAACAACAATATGAATCACTATTACGTCAAACCAGACATTATAGTCAAGAACAACAATATGAATCACTAGTACGTCAAACCAGACAGTATAGTCAAGAACAACAATATGAATCACTCTTCCGTCAAACCAGACATCATAGTCAAGAACAACAATATGAATCAGTATTACGTCAAACCAGACAATATAGTCAAGAACAACAATATGAATCACTATTACGTCAAACCAGACATTATAGTCAAGAACAACAATATGAATCACTATTACGTCAAACCAGACATTATAGTCAAGAACAACAATATCAATCACTAGTACGTCAAACCAGACATTATAGTCAAGAACAACAATATGAATCACTAGTACGTCAAACCAGACATTATAGTCAAGAACAACAATATCAATCACTCTACCGTCAAGCCAGACATCATAGTCAAGAACAACAATATGAATCATTATTTCGTCAAACCAGACATTATAGTCAAGAACTACAATATGAATCACTATTACGTCAAACCAGACATTATAGTCAAGAACAACAATATGAATCACTGTTACGTCAAACCAGACATTATAGTCAAGAACAACAATATGAATCACTATTACGTCAAACCAGACATTATAGTCAAGAACAACAATATGAATCAATTTTCCGTCAAACCAGACATTATAGTCAAGAACAACACTATGAATCGATATTCCAACAAATCATACATTAGGGTCAAGAACAACAATATGAATCACTATTCCGTCAAACCAGACATTATAGGCAAGAACAATGTGAGCGACTGAATTTGGTTCAACACCAGATGAGAAAATGTTCAACTATATCATGGCGAGAACAAACTACATTCGATGAAATGATGATGATGATGTCTGATTCGTACTACATTAAAACACTTTTACAGTGCTAGCTCACTAAAACAAAAGCCCGCGGGTAGACATGTCACCCCTCGGACACATTATCCTGATTCGATCCACAACTTATTTGCTTTCTCCCTAATGCTGCATGTTTATCGCAGAAGCAGCAAATGACAATTTTATAGTCTTTGGTTTGACCGGATCTAGGTACGAACTGCCACAAAGCATACACTCAGGTCCATTCCTCATGCATGATTACCACGATGGGTGCCAATAGTGTAGCAGGAACTGCTCACCCTTCCGGAGGACCTGACTTCACCCCGGTTTTTAATGAGGTTCATGTTACTCGATCTTTAGTTTTATGTGTATGTTTTGAAGATCGTTGTTTGTCCTTTTTCTTTCGGTCATTGTATTGTATGTTCTTCTCAGTATACGGATTCTGATTACCCCTTTGGTATCCCCAAACTTTTCAAACAATTACATGCGGTTCTCTGGATTGTGGTTCAATATTTAATCTCCTTTGTTTCGCAGTCAGTGTATGTCATATCTGTTAGTGAAACAAATGCAATAAATGTGTTTTATTCAAAAATTTGAACAAAATATTCTGGACTTTGTGTATTGTGTTTTGAAATACATTTCCTATAAAGGAAGAAAGTATTTCCTGAAATTTCTGACCAGTTTGATATTATATTGAAGTCATATTTGCCGTCAATATTAATGTGATCACAGTCTGAGTTTCCGTCGGAGACGTACATAGATCTAAAAATAAGTATTGGAAGTCTCCGTTGTTTATGAAATTGAATATTATTTAAAGTGAATGATGTATCAAACACACCCGAATTCACAGTTAATGATACTGTATTACCGTCATAATAAGTAATATCAAACCGTAATGTTTCGGTGTAAATATCAATATTGGGGATCGGTGCATGGGGCCGTCGAAATGCTTGATTTGTTTCACCCATCAATATCGACGATCCGAATGGTATCCAATCAAAACGTGGTGGTGTCTTTGACAACAGCCTTACGTTACCATCCTGATACAATACAAATATTTGGCACCAGTTGTTCAAATTCCACGGTATTTGTACGTAAATACGTATGTACTCCGCTATTGAAAAAGTTTTGTTTGTTTCAATTACTTTAACTGTCATTTGTCCATTAGAATTTAGCCACCAAATGTCTTTGTCCACTCCTTCTAATAGTTTTCGCTTATCATGAAATATACTAAAAGGTACGTCTTTCTGTATAGGTCTTCTGACCAATAAAAGACTATCAACAACAAGATCGGTTTTATAATTTTCTGGTAAAATAAAACTGATATAATTTATAGCCACTGCAGACCATGTGAAATCAGGCACACTCCACTTGTGCATTAAATGTCCCATGTAAAATTTCACCGGTGTAGTTCCGATTCATCTGGAAAGTCGTCCATAATAGGTAAATAATATCTCTGTATTTGGCGTAAGAGGAGAAATGAGTAAAATGATGTCACAGCCAATTTCACTATCAACTGCGTCATTCATAGGACCTTCCAACACAAACTGTAACAAAATAGTGCGTCTGTTTAAATACCGCCCCTCTGTTATCATAAATCTATCTCTAATAGTAAACCTCTGTTCACAGTTTTCAAAATCATAGTGCTTCAAGTTTTCAGTAGTTTTGTACGATGGATTTTTTAGCAGATATTTTTTATCTTTCGAGCATGCCCGTGGAATAGAGGTATGCTGATATTGTCAACTTCTACACATCTTGTTTGATAACTGTAGTTTTTAATCTTTCCTTTAACAAATCTCTTTACTTCGTTTGTGTAATATTTATGCAGTATCTATATTTCAGGACATGTTACAGTAAAAAAAGGTCTAGATGGTCAGCCAATGAAGTAAAAATTCTATGGAAAGTCCTCTATAAAGATTGGTCATTATTACTTGAAACATGGTGCTCTGTGTTTGCCTAATCAGCATTTATAATGATGGGAGACAATAAACCAGTTAGAAGATGATATATTTAAACTTGCTTATATTTGTGTGGTTGATACTCTGCTGTTGAATACACTTGTAATGATATTGTAAGAAAGCATTGTAGATATACATGTATTCATTAAAATTATTTAAAGTGTTTTGTAGAGTTTATGTTATTTGCATTTATTATTTTTCTGATTAAAATTTGTACCTTAATTTTTTTTTGGTATAATGATTTTCCTTTCTCTCAATATTTCCATTAACATGGTTCCTGTGATTAGAAACCCTACATTTATTGAATGATGTTTGAGGGATAGGGTCATGGTATTTAATGCAACTTTTAACAATATTTCAGCTATATCGTGGTTGTCAGTTTTATTGTAAGAAAACCAGAGTACCTGGAGAAAACCGCAGACCTGCCACATGTCACTGATAAACTTAATCACAAAATGTTGTATCGAGTACACCTAACCCTGTGTGGGATTCAAACTTACTACTTCAGTGGTGACATGCAGTGATTGCATAGGTAGTTGCAAATCCAACTACAATATGATCATGACCACAACTGCCCCTGAATAATGTTTGATTTTTAGAAAACAATTTAATTAAAAACCAAGTTAAAGTTTGTTTTGTTTTCTCAATATGGACCATGTAACCATGTTATTTGCAACCAGAATGAATCTTTTCACATCAATTATGTTGCATCATACTGTTGTTGACTATAGTACTTGCCTTCACTGCAAAACAGGTGTACAAAATTATAAACAAAGTGTGTAAATAATTTTGGCACAGAAAATAATTTTATTTTAGATTATTTATCCGAGTCTTCAAGGCATGATGCCGACATACTGTCCAAGTGGGTCTGGATATGTTTGCCTTATCCGCCATACACAACAACTTGGTATAACACGCCTGTTTCCTGCTCCAAGTCATGTTGCCACAAAATGTACTGTCTGTACACAGTGTGTCTTCTGTCTCTGTTGTTATCTTGATCTGGAGGTTGTACAGAACATCATCTCTATGGCGAGCAGCAGCCTCCAAAACAAGTTCATCCAAATCTATGGTACAGAAATCATGAAAAGAAAGGAATATAGATGAGAAACAATCTACATGTATATAATTTCCCCTTATAATACATTTCTTCATTCAGATACATTTTTTGTAAGTTAGTTTGAAAAAGATTATAATGGTTCTGCATGAATACTTTCCCAGTTATGTTTTATTTGAGGGGTCATCCAACAGTTTGTCATGAGATGTGGGTTTTTGTTTGTAGAGGGTTGTATGGTAACTTGAGTGGCACCTCTCACGGTCCTCTACCCCTACCTCTCCCTTGTCTTCTGCCTGCTCCTTGATTGACACTGTTCTTGCAAGAACTCTCATCATTAGGAGAAATTATTTCGCTGGTAGTTGATCTGAATTCTAAAATAAATATAATTTTTTATCATCTTGTATAAATAAATCTTTAATTCAATCTTATTGTTCACCTGGTTCATTTTTTGTATTTCCCTTATCGCATCCCAATTTTGTGAAAATGCGTATTTTTTAAATCAACTTTATTTCTCCTCTCTCGAGTTATGCACATATTACTAACGTACTTTTCTTTATTAAAACCATACAAAGTGACCACTTTCTATCGGGAAAACATTTGAAATAAAACAATAATATAGTGAGAAAAGAGTACACGTGCTTACATGTTTCATCGCTGTTTATTTATAGTTGGAACAACACTATCATTCGGCAACCGTATATGACCGAGTAGTTATTATTGGATCATTCGACAGACTCCGTAAATTTGCCGATAATTAATCAGTCGCAATCTTTTGATGCATCATTCTGGAATTTTTCAACAAATATCGTCCTCTCATCCATTCTTTCTCTCATATATCAACACGAAAATGAGTTAAAACATTATTCTATTAAATATAAAGCATGTCTAGTACATTTTTTGAAGAATAAACAACGGTCAAATATATAGCTATTGGGACTTTAAAGGGATATTGTCTACCAGCTGCGTAATTTTTTCATACACAAAATTATTGCCGATTTCCGTACTGACCTTCATAAAATGAAGATTAAAAACCGAATTATTGACGAATACGCTCCGAAACGTTGGTTTTTTCGATTAAAAAAGCTGACCATCGTTACCGGAAGCTAATTAGTTATGCACTGACCTGGGCGAGGCCAACTCTATTTATTTATCTATTTTTATGGCAGTAGCCCGGATGCAGCATGGATATTCAGGTAGTTTCTATAAAAGTTGAGGAAACAAGTTATTTGCGAACCGATATTGTATCTAAAAGACAAAGAGATAAATAATTTCTGTATCAGGAATAAATTTGAAAGATTTGAAAGAATGAAAATTACATGCCTTAACAGATTCAGTCGATATTTCCACGATAACCATTGAAAACATGCCAGGAGGCACCCCATGAGGCCAAATTGTTAAAGCAACTACTAGAGTTATTTTCGATCGGACTTTTTTGCCGGCCTTAAAAATAACTAAATTAGTTTTTTACCTCATATAAGTTATGAAGTTGTTCCCCGAGATTTTGATACACATGTTAAATTAATTTATTTTAGCCAGTTTTACCGACAATATGAAAACAGAGACATAGAACACAGTGAAATACATGTCTGGTGAAAACGAATGACGTAGCCAGTGTTGATTGACTGGAATGTTTTAGAGAAATTTGGGCTGGATTAGAAACGAAAGAGACCTTCTAATATTCCACAAGACAGTTGCTGGAAAATATTAATGGCAAATTATATGGTACTGACTATTGACTTTGAAGGGGGCTGTGTTTTTTTAGACATATTTTTTTTTTCAGACGCGACAAAAATCATATTCTTTTACATTTGTATTTTCCGGTGAAGTGCCGAAATTCTTTTTTTTTCTTTCAAAATTTTGTATAGATTATAGAAAAACTCATTATACTGTGTCTGTGAAAATGGCAAGTATATGATTATATTGTGAAAATGGCAAGTCGGAATATTTTATTTCTCTCCTGTCCAGCCAATTTTTTTTATTCAAGATTCAGAATCAAAATAGGACTTGGCTCTAAACTAGTGGTGAAAACGTTATTGCTGTTTTTTGTTTATGTTGTAAAACAATTATATTTTAATTTGCTCATATTGTATATGCCCCCTGTGGGCCCTTGATTGGTGAACCAATAAACTTATGACTTATGTAATCAAAACTACATTTTTCCCAAGAACCACATGTTGTTTATTGTTTCTAAACAGTGCGCATGCTCAAGAAGGGTAACAGAAGAAGGTAATATGAATAGAATTACATTCTTGTCATCCGAACAATAATTCCGATAACGATAGTTTTGGGTCTTTTTTTGTCAAAATATCGTATCTTTTGCAGCATAACTCGGTGTTAACCTTCATTTTATGAAGGTTAGTACGGAAATCGACAACAATTTTGGGTATGAAAAAATCACGCAGCTGGTAGACAATATCCCTTTAAAGTCTTTATAAATGAACTGTATTTATACGAAATGACGCGTATTTTGATTATATATTTTTAGGATTGGATTTTACGCGGTCTTTCCAATCTTACGATTATGAGCGCACCTGATGAAGGTTATTTCAGAAAAGCGTCTTGCGCGCTGAATTAGATATCTACCTTACTATTATTATTAATCAAACATTTTCTTAATTTGTCATGTCGTATTGGTAGGAAGAATATTGTGGACCACAGCGAACAGAAGATCTAACAAAGTGGTATTGTGTTTATGAGGTTGATTAGGATAATTCAGTGGTATGGTAGTTGCAATCGTTACCTAAGAAAATAATTTTGGGCCAAAACGAAAGACAAATTAAACTTTTCGCTTTTTAATGAAGTGCCTGTTACGTCTAATTTGATAACATAATATATCTTATATACTTCTTATTTAAGTAAATGTACGATGTATATGATGATATTGACAGATAACGTTCTATTTTATAACCCTGTTTACAGATAAACAAACATCATGTGTTCATCATGCATCATGTGAGTATAAAAGATTAAATATGAACTGAGAGAGGGTCAGTTGGAAATTATCATTGTATTGTGTACTGACCTATACTGATCTCGACTGAACATTCAAGATGGCAGGTAATGTTAATTCTGATTTACAATGGCCCGTATATCAATTTTTGAATTATGCAAAATATCAAACAACATTTGACGTTAAACAATGTTAATGTCAATTTGAGTCTTAACGACGAGGAAAACAGTTGTCTAATTGTCTTGTCATATAATCTGTTCGGGGGAGACAGTTGTCTAATTGTCTTGTCATATAATCTGTTCGGGGGAGACAGTTGTCTAATTGTCTTGTCATATAATCTCATCGTGGAAAACAGTTGTCTAATTGTCTTGTCATATAATCTGATCGGAGATGATAGTTGTCTAATTGTCTTGTCATATAATCTGATCGTGGAAATCAGTTGTCTAATTGTCTTGTCATAAAATCTGATCGGAGATGATAGTTGTCTAATTGTCTTGTCATATAATGTGGTCAGGAGATGATAGTTGTCTAATTGTCTTGTCATATAATCTGATCGGCGATGATAGTTGTCTAATTGTCTTGTCATATAATCTAGTCAGGAAATGATAGTTGTCTAATTATCTTGTCATATAATCTGATCGGGGAAGACAGTAGTCTAATTGTCTTGTCATATAATGTGGCCAGGAGATGATAGTTGTCTAATTGTTTTGTCATATAATCTGATCGGCGATGATAGTTGTCTAATTGTCTTGTCATATAATCTAGTCAGGAGATGATAGTTGTCTAATTGTCTTCTCATATAATCTGGTCCTTCAGATGACGGTTGTCTAATTGTCTTGTCATATACTCTGGTCGGAATTTGAATTTTGGTGTTTAACGCCACTTTCAGTAATATTTCAGCTATATCATGGCGACCAGTTTTAGTGTTGGAGGAATCCGAGTACCAGGAGAGAACCACCGACCATGGACAAGCAACTGGTAAGCTTCATCACTCGCGGCTGCGAGTCGAGTGCACCCTTTTTGTAATTTACAAAGCTGGGCGCGAACCCACGTCGTATTTGTGATAGGCTTGTATGAGTTGTTAGATCCAACGACCTACCTCATTGATCCACCCGGGCCCCCTACTCTGGTCGGGGATGATAGTTGTCTAATTGTCTTGTCATATAATCTAATCAGGAGATGATAGTTTTCTAATTGTCTTGTCATAAAATCTGGTCGTGGAAGACGGTTGTCTAATTTTCTTGTCCTATAATCTGGTTAGGAATGACAGTTGTCTAATGGGGACAAATTGTCAATCATTTCCCCTAACTGATTACACAGATGGCGCTGCTGTAGATCAGGTCCAATAACAGCATATCTTTATTTATAAGTTACATAGATTTACTTTGGGTTAATATTTGTTTTCAAGTAATTATCAGTATTGTTGTTAATAATTAAAATTCTTTCTACATATTGTTGTGCACATGAATGCTCATAGAGGTGGACACTTGTCTCCTAATGATGACCAAATAAAACAATAATGATTAAATGCAATAAAGAAGAATTAAGTGATCAAAAACACAAAGAATGGGCACCAAACAAAAGCAATATTGTTTGTTTTGAACTTCCTAGAAAATGATTATGCATCAATGACGGGTTTTGGTAAGTGTAAATTAAAATTAAACTGTAAGGCCATGCAAAGTTAATTACTTGGTTCTCGGGCCCTTTTTTTGTCAAAATTGATGAGGGAGGGCGGCATTTTTTTTTATCCTTTTACTGCTGTAAAAAGTGATGAGGGAGGCATTTTTTCTCCTTTTTTTGTGTGAAAAATATGGCAATGTATAAATCTTTTCATTACTTTATTGAAAATTTCAATTTTATTTCTTCCGATGGTGGCAGAAACATCACAAGTGGTTAAATTTTATGGAAACGTCCAATCCGCTGGTCCCAACGTACCATTTTTTATCTCCGTAAACAATTCCAATAAGGTACAAGCTTCGGAGAAGCCCCCTATTATGTTTCCTGGTAAAACTGGCAAACATTTGTGCCGAATTTGCACAGAAACGATTGACATTTTGTCTAAATGTCAAACGGAAGCACGTTTTTTTATTTATACATTGTCATAACGATGCTTTAAATCTCATTTAAGCATGATGCGTTTTAAAGCGTTTCACCGACCAAGCGATATAAGAGAAAAACGGATGCGGTTGTTTTTTCCGTACGGACAGCGCTACCGCATTAAATTTATTTTTTTTACTATTTTTGCAAAAAAATCGGCAATGCGGCGACGAATTTCCACATGCGGGCGGGCCTGAGAACCAAGAAATTAACTTTGTATGGCCTAAAATGTAATCATTTAATAGCATTGCATAATTTAGTATAGGAACATACATTTCAGAATTATATTTTTATTGCTTTACTTTTCTGTGGAAAAATCTATTACAAATATTCATTTATAGTCACGAGGACTTGCCATCCAGAATGGCAGGTAATATCAATTCTTAATTTACAATATTTAGTGAACAATTACGATTCTGTGAAACAGCAAACACACATTTTATGTAATATAGTACACAACTAATATAAATTAGAAAATATTGACAGTATGAAATAGAATTGTCAGTTTCCGTATTTAAATAAACCAAAAAGTGGAGTGGCGATTGTGATGTGGTTGTGTTAAAATATAATCTGACGTCACCTTTAAATCCATAGCTATGTTTATTTTAATTAGAAATCTGCAGAGATGCCAAATTAGCAAGGTCATTAATAAAGAATATTTGAGCAAAATAGTGTTTAACATCATTATGGCTGAATGTTTTTGTTTGCTTAAGGATAGTAAGGGGCTATGCTGTAACGTCACTTTTAATATATACGCTATATCATGGTGGTCAGTTTTATTGATGGAGGGAACGAGAATACACGGAGAAAATCACCGACCTCCCGCAAGTCACTTTCATCACATAATGTTGTATCAGTTACACTTCGTCATTAGCGGGTTTCAGAGTCACAACGTTAGTGGTGACAAGCACTGATTACATAGGTAGGTGTATATCTATTATGCTGTTGTTCGTTAAAGAGGCTTAAAGGAGGAAATAAGTTTCATTGATTAAAGGAGAGACTTTCCTGATTACAGGTGAAGTCGGTCTTTAATTTAAGAAAAGAGAGGGTTCAAAGTGTTATAGTTTTATATTGTAATTGGGTTTTATCCACTATTTCTACAAAAGCTGTCGCAGACTTACTGGTATATGAAGAATTATATATTTACTAGATATATTCAAATCAAGATGCATTAATTTATATCGAGTTCTGGAGTTGTACTTTTGATTCTTCCCGGACAATCAGAGGACGATACTTTTAGAGGAGTTGTAGCTCTCAGAAGAGAGCAGAGAAAATATGGGTTTGCAAAGACCACATTTAACGACATCTGCAGTAATGTATTTGCTATCTTTGTGTTGTATCGTTATTGTGTGTTGAGCTTCTATAATCAGTAATATGTTGAGGTTCTCTAACGTTTATTAAACATGTTGATCATCAAGATCTGCTGTAATGTGTTCGTTACCTTTGTGTTGTACCATTATTTTGTGTTGAGGTTCCCTAATCAGTTACTAGTATATGTTGAGGTTCTCTAACGTTTATTTAACAACACGTTGACCAGCAATATCTGCTGTAATGTGTTTGTTACCTTCGTGTTTTATCGTTATTGTGTGTTGACGTTCCCTAATCAGTAATATGTTGACGTTCTCTAACGTTTATTTAACAAAGTGTGCCTCGGCAGGATCTGCTATAATGTGTTGGTTACATCTATGTTGTACCGTTATTGTGTGTTGAGGTTCCCTCATCAATAACATGTTGAGGTTATCTCACATTTGTTTAACAACATGTTGATCAGCAGGATCTGATTTATGTGTTTGTTACCTTTGTGTTGTACTGTTAATGTGTGTTGAGGTTCACTAATCAATAATATGTTGCGTTTCTCTAATGTTTATTTAACAACATGTTGATCAGTAGGATCTGCTATAAAGCGTGTGTTACCTTTGTATTGTATAGTTGTTGTGTGTTGACGTTCTCTAATCAGTTATATGTTGAGGTTCTCTAACGTTTATTTAACAACATGTTGACCAGTAGGATCTGCTGTAAAGCGTGTGTTACCTTTGTATTGTACAGTTATTGTGTGTTGACGTTCTCTAATTAGTGATATGTGGAGGTTCTCTAACGTTTATTTAACAACATGTTGACCAGTAGGATCTGCTGTAATGAATTTGTTACCTTTGTTTTGTATCGTTATTGTGTGTTGAAAAACACTTTGTCTCACGTCGCTATGTATGGGTCTTTGCGATGTCTGATTTTCCATGTCACTTGGTCTCACTTCCGTTCTGCATGGATCTCTATGTTAGCCGAGTTTCTATGTCGTTTGGTCTCACTTTCGTGTTGTATGGGTCTGTCTGTTAGCCGAGCTTCTATGTCGCTTGGTCTCACTTCCGTTCTATGTGGGTCTTGTGTTGTCTGAGTTTCTATGTCACTTAGTATCACTTCCATTCTGTGTGGGTATCTATGTTGACCGATTTTCCAAGTCACTTGATTTCACTTCCGTTTTGTGTGAGTGTCTATGTTGTCAGAGTTACTATGTCACTTGGACTTTAGTGACAACAGGAACCTTTGAACCGTAATGGAAGCGAGAGGTTGGTGCCGTAAAATCTGATTCAATCCACCATTTCTTTAGAAATGCCTGTGCCAGGTCAGGGTCATTGCGGTTTCCCAGTTTCCCGGTTGTTGACTGATTTTGTCTGTTTATTGATTTATGAGTTTTGAATTTCCCTTTGGAAGATTGCTCTGTGTTCGGTAATTTTGTTATTACCCTTATTGACCTCACATCCGTGTTGTGTGAGTGTCTATTTAGTCAGAGTTTCTAAGTCACTTGATTTCAGTTCCGTTTTGTGTGAGTGTTTATGTTGTCAGAGTTTCTATGTTACTTGGACTCGCATCCGTTTTGTATGGGTCTCTTTGTGGTCTCAGTTTCTATGTCACTTGGGCTCACTTCCGTTCTGTATGTGTCCTTGTGTTGTCTCTTATTCCTATTTTGGTTTTATTTTACCTTTATGTTTTTGCCGTGGATAGAGCTTTTTCATGACAATCTCTTCCTAGTGACGTGCATAACCCTCATCAGAATAAACTTATACTTAGACAGTATATACAGCTGCTTCTTCAAAATAAATAAAAACATATGCATATAAATCATGTAGTACAATGTATGTCTACATTAAAAACAAAATTGTAATGCATATGTTTATATATTTATCTGTCTTTAACAGTAATGGATGACGTTTCTGTCAAGCTATATAAATGCATGTGCGATGAAGTTGTTGGATCAACGAAAGTAGTCAACTATAGAAGACAATTCTTTAGCGTGTTAGATGATGTGCAAGATCACAGTGGGGATACTAACTGGCATTTCATAAGTAGTGGTAGTAAAGCAGAAGGACTTGATCTACCAGGAAGTGATTTTGATGTGATGTTAATCAATAATTATATTCATGTGTATGAACTTGAAGATGTCCTTTCTAATTATCATGATTGGGGAACCAAACCTGATTTAGTTTTATACTTTGACAATGCTGTTGCCGGTTTTACTGTACTCCGTATATATGATGTACATGAATGGAAAAAACGATTTATTCTAATAAATGAGGATAGGTAATTTTTATCAAATCAAACATGGAGGCGAGTCTTGAACCTTGATAATGCTATAATAAATGGACCATGTTTTTCTGATCCATTAGGAATAATGGACAAAGCTTACTGCCTAAAATACACTAAGTGGCCCTCTACAGCAAGACAATTGATTGCTAGACCCCGGTTTTTTGGATGGCCACCAGAACCATTGTTCAAGGAGGAGTTTTGCTGGTACCGACCGGTAGTAAATCTGATTCACAAAAGGACAATCCTTTTGAATGGAGAATATCGTTTTCAGTTCCAGAGAAAATGTTGATTTATTCCTGGACTCATACACAGATTATTTGCTACGCCCTTCTTAAACTTTTACTAAAGCCGAAAAAATATGGAGTGTTTTTGTGTATTTCAGGTTGGATTATATAATGAGCTCTGACGTAAATAATTGGCAACCAAAGTAGGCGTGTCATACACCATGTTGTAGAAAAATTATCATATTTAAAGTAGAGAATAATTTTAGCTCACTAAAGAAATTCTGAAACAGTTTTTTCGACCGTGAACTGAGGCAACCGTCGCGAAACCGATAAGGACCTTTCTTTATGGATAGACGTAGATAGTAAACAAATATATATGTATGAAACAAGTGCCTGTGATTTGAATACCCGTCGTTTATATTTCACCATATTTCTTTATTTAAATAACTGTATTACCGAGAGATTATTTCCAGAGCTATTCAAATAAAAAAAATATATATTTTCAGACAAAGCACATGTTGTCACATTGTATGATTGATACAAAGACTAGTGCTTTGTCAGGGTGGGTTTTATTAGCGTTGTATTTTTATTTAAGCAAGATATATAATACAGCTATCCATGTTTTAGAGTACACAAAGTCCTTAACTTCACTCGATCAATTTCCTGTCAGTTTTGAATCTCATATTAGGAATATGCTCAGTAAAACCAACATAGAATGTGGGTTATTCAATATTTTCCAGAAAATCAAATTAAAATCGGCAAAGGAGATAAGATTATCATCAGCAATAGAAGATCAATTTTTCGTGACTGACGAATTATTACAACTCGTTCGATATGGCAGATCCCTGATTTGTCACCCTGGAGTATTACTGTATTATTTAATGTTTATTTCTTACCATCGATTAAATGACATATCAAGACGTCAGGATTGTCTACATGATTTAATGTTGTATGTAACAACAGAAACTCCAAAATTTGGTCCACTTTACCAATATTTCTCGTTTTGTTTCCTCAGAAAGGCGTTTACAATTATATCTGATGCAGACGGTGTTTATAATTGTGAAATTATGTTATATACATTAATAGAATCAACTGATTTAAAAAAAAATTGCGGTCAGGAATACTTGTTGATTTGAAATTAAAATATTGGAAGACATGGACATTTGTCTGCCACATTTTATTGTTGTCATGACATTATTTTATAAAACATAAAACAAGAAAATGTATCTTTATTCAGTTTGTTTTATTTTTGTACTCCATGTTATGTATAAAATAAACAGTCATTTGTTCCAAAATCCAATCGATAATTAAAGAAGCAGGTAATATCAGTACCCTTAACATGACCCATCAGTTTCCTGGCTTGGTACAATGATTTCTAATACAAAATGGCGGAGCTAAACTAGTTGTATGTCCACCACACTTAATAAATATACAATACATGTGCACTGTCGAAGCATATAGGTAATATGTGTATGAGGCTTAGAAACGGGGGAAAAGGCGAGGCTTCGCCGAGCCTTTTCCCGCGTTTCGCGCCGAATACACATATTTACCTATATGCTTCGACAGTGCACATGTATTGTATTTATCCTGCAATTTTAAATCGTAAATAAACGTTTACTATAGGTTAAACACTATTTTTTTAGGAAATTATCTATGCATAAACTCCGACAGCTCACTCACAAACTGAACATAACCAAGATGACGTCATATGAAGACTTCCAGTTTGAAACGTAAAGACTAGACGTTAATACGTCGGTTCCGGGATACTGGTATTCAGATAATACCGTCATGTGACTTCCATCACCACGTGACTAAAATCTAGGCATCTGTAGTTCAAAATGGCCTGTGGTCTTTCAACTTTGTCGGAAATGGGATAAATGTTCCATATTTTTCCAGATTGGGTTTCTTCCTGCTGTCAGATGTACACCCCGGAACCACGCACCAATATTTACTGGATGATTTTTGAGATCGTTTTCCTCGATCCATTTCTACCTGCAGTGTCTACTGCTAAAAATGCCTAGATTTTTTATGAAGTCACGTGATCGGTGGTACGAATTCTTCCTCCAAGTCAGGAGAACGTCTTATCACGGAATCGTCGTATTGGCTTCGTGTACGCTTCAAGTTTGATACAATTTAACTAAAATAAATTTTCAAGGTAAGCTTTTTGATTATTTGTGTGTATTGTTGTAAATATGACATGTAGGAGTTAACATTTTCAAGATGGCAGATACATTTGTAGATTCTATGTTCTATTTATAACTGACCAATATCAAAAACAAATATTGGGCAGGCTATATTGGTCAGTAAATGCTGTCATTGCAGGATGAAAAAATATAGCGACGTTACATAAAGTATGAATATAAACTACAATCTAGAGTGTAGCATAATAGTTGTGAAATACATTTTGCATAAACGCCATACACAAATGACCATGGATATGTTCCACTTGAAAGCACGTCTCGGTTCTCTCCTCATTCATGACTTATCATCTGCTGTGTGACTATAGTAACACGACGAGTACCACCTGTGGAGCATGTACTGCTTACCCTTCCGAAGCACCCCACCAGTTTTAGTGGGATTCATGTTGATCAATCTTTTGTTTTCTGTGTAGTGTTTTGTATATCGTTGTTTTTGTCTCTTTTAGCCGTTGTGTTGTCTGTCTTTCCATTATTTACGGCTTCTGATCACCCCTTTGGTATCTTCTGATTACCCCTTTGTTTTCTTCTGATTACCCCTTTGTTATCTTCTGATTATCCCTTTGTTTTCTTCTGATTACTCCGTTGATATCTTCTGATTATATCTTTGTTATCTTCTGATTATCATTTTGGTATCTTCGGATTACCCCTTTGGTATCTTCTGATTTCCCCTTTGTTTTTTTTTCTGATTACCCCTTTGGTATCTTCTGATTGCTCCTTTGTTATCTTCTGATTACCTCTTTGGTATCTTCTGATTAACACTTTGGTATCTTCTGATTACCCCTTTGATATCTTCTGATTGCCCCTTTGATATCTTCTGATTACCCGTTTGGTATCTACAAACTCTTATCATATAGAGTTGCATTCGTACGCATCACACCGGTATGAAATCAAACTCGTGATACTTCTTAACTGTAGTGGGATCCAGTAGCCCTTTTTGACAAAATTTCTTACGATAAAAATTGTCTTAAGTGTAAAACTAAGATTAAAAAGAGTTTCACAAAAATACTTACGATAATCTTAAGTGTAAAAATAGTCCTAACTGTACGTGTAAAACTACCCAGTCGTAAGTGTAAAATTTTGAAAGTAAGAGAAATATTTGTCTTATCTTTTATCGTAAGTGAAAAAATAGAAAAAAAAGATGGACGATGCATTTGAGCTCCAGTTTTAGTGGGATTCATGTAGCTCAATCTTGTGTTTTCTGTATAGTGTTTTGTAGATCGTTGTTTGTGTTTTTGTCTCTTTTAGCCATTGTGTTGTCTGTCTTTCCATGATTTACGGCTTCTGATCACTCCTTTGGTATCTTCTGATTACCCCTTTGTTATCGTCTGATTACCCCGTTGATATCTTCTGATTATCCCTCTGTTATCTTCTGATTATCATTTTGGTATCTTCCGATTACCCCTTTGGTATCTTCTGATTTCCCCTTTGTTATCTTCTGATTACCTCTTTGGTATCTTCTGATTAACACTTTGGTATCTTCTGATTTCCCCTTTGTTATCTTCTGATTACCCCTTTGATATCTTCTGATTGCCCCTTTGATATCTTCTGATTACCCGTTTGGTATCTACAAACTCTTATCATATAGAGTTGCATTCGTACGCATCACACCGGTATGAAATCAAACTCGTGATACTTCTTAGCTGTAGTGGGATCCAGTAGCCCTTTTTGACAACATTTCTTACGATAAAAAATTGTCTTAAGTGTAAAACTAAGATTAAAAAGAGTTTCACAAAAATACTTACGATAATATTAAGTGTAAAAATAGTCCTAACTGTACGTGTAAAACTACCCAGTCGTAAGTGTAAAATTTTGAAAGTAAGAGAAATATTTGTGAAAAAATAGAAAAAAAAGATGGACGATGCATTTGAGCTTCGGTTTAAAAATAAGAGAGCATTTTACCGTTAGCACATTTTCTCTGACCGTATGACAAACCTTATTATCCATATTGATAAATGTTTATTGAAATAAATCTGGTTTAATACAAACAGACGCTACATATGATAAGTTGTTGTTAACTCATTTTTTGCGTGACTAATAAGAGAGTCTATAACGATATAGTCCGTATATTTACCTTTTCAATGCAACAAAGTTTACATATCAACACGTAACTACCACATGACAAAAAAACTCAGGATAATTCTTTTAATTTTAGATTTCAAAATTGGGAACGGTCGACAATCGAAAAAACTACTAGTACAACATGGGATGAATTCTTCTTTTCCTTTACTAATGTTTTTTTTTAATATAAACACGAATATGGGATGTTCTTCGATACATCGACTCCGCTTACAAAAGTTGTGTTGGAACAGTCGCTATAGGACTGGAAATTTCTGGATGCAATAATATGGTTTCGATATTGCTTTTATATTTGTAATATAATTTGTTAATTTCTGGCAACTTCGATGATCATCGGACACTAACTGGTAAGGCATACGTACATTCTTCTGTTATATTAATATAGCAGGGATATTTTTTCGTCTTTATGATTGATCGATGATAAACACATCTTAATTTGGGTTATCTCACAAAAATCGGAAAATTTTCATCAGTAAAAGATTAAAGCTTTCCTTTAATTGTACTTTCATACGTTTCAATATTTACTACATGGAAAAATAGTGTTAAATCATAGAATATCGTGTAATTTACTTTAAATTTGTCAAAATAGTTATAAATGTATTTACAAAATCGTTACTAAATCAAACTCATTAATGATTCATGCTTAATACAAGAAATATACTTAACATATTCCTGTAAAGTTTAATTATTTTTTTATAATGATTAATCATTAGACAACGAGCTGATTAATATTATTAATGTTTGTTCCAGAAAGATGCGGTACTCATGACTTGAATTTTAATAAAGATGGCATGTTACATAAAAAGGTCGTTGTCAGAGCTATGGTAGGCTATTTGTAGCACTTTCTAGTAGAGTTAAATACATTGTACGATTTCGATGGCTAATCATACAAAACTTTCAGTTGACTACAGAGCCACTGTATTTCTGCCAATATGTAGACCCAATTAGAAAATACCAGGTGTTAATGTTCAAATTAATAAAAACAATTTGCATTTAATTGGTAAGTAACTAAATAATCAGCGTTTAATTTTATGGGGNNNNGGGGGGAGGAGCTAGGCATAAAAAACGGACGTCAAAGAAACACGATGTGAGTAAAGATTTTGCTGAAACACAACCGCTGGAATGATTTATTCATCATGGATAATATATACAAATGTATGAATATATATTTTTTTCAAACTCCAGATGCACTCCCTTAAAAAAATATTTCTACCAAAACACGTTCATATTTTGTGCAGTTATTGGTGACCGATTCATATATTTGAAAAAATTCAATATAAACATATAAACACATCATAACATAAAAACTGCTTATAAATTAGTGCCGGGGATGTTTTATAGATTAATTTTATTTAAAAACAAAATGCTTTGAATGAACGTCAGAAACATGTTGATATTTGGCATTTCTAGATTTTTGTTTTAACGTTATTCGTTCGTCCGATTTAATAACTTTCCTTAGTTTGTGTATATTTTCTGAGACTGTCTGTGATAAAGGGACCTCTTTGGTCGTTTTCAAAAGGTTTTCTGAAAAATCGTAGTTCAGATAATATTGAAAGCAATACAAAGACATTGTGTACTGAAAATGAAACTAGGTTGCTAAGGAAGATGGTTTATGGTGTTTAATGTCCCTTTCAACAATATATCGGTCAGTTTTATTGGTGGAGAAAACTGGGGTACCCGGAGAAAACCACTGACCTGTCGCAAGTCTCTGACCAACTTTATCACATAATGTTGTGTCGAGTACACCTAAGGAAGAAATTTTATCGTAAGTGTAGTTTTAGTCGTAAGATAATTTTTGTGAACATGACTTAGGAATTGTCGTACGATAATCTTAAGTGAAAATGTTAGGACTATACTTACGATGTTTTTGTGAAAAGGGATACAGGATTATGAAACAAAGTCAGCAAAAATAAATCGTGTTGAAGAAAGACGCTGAAACTGGACTGGGTGAGTTGGTATAGTTGACAGTTCCGAGGGCTGGACCCACAGATCATCATATTGTACCCCATGGTGCTCTGCCGATGGGGGTTGTCATGTTTTAATTCAGAAAGCCTGAACCCCTCAACCACATTGAATACCTCTTTTATAGATTTCGGAAAAGAAAAGACAGGTTCATTGAAGCCGCTACAGAAGACTAAATAATTTATCTATTGATTTCAGTTTCCTAAGTTTAATAAATACAGTACATTATTCTTGTTCTAAAATTTCAATCTATATCTTCACTATAGAGAACAAAAGAAGTAGTTTTAACTGATATATAGTGTATTAACAGGTCATTGATTATGATTGTCTTCCCTCGTGACATTTTTTGAAAATAATTAATAATAGTTATGTCAGAAAAGATAACATGCTCTTACTAATAGCTATAGATATATACGAATTAAATGTAGTAATTATTTTTGTATATTAATTAATTGAATTTTGTTTATTCACTGTCTAAAATTGAGAATACTTTTTTTTTTATTAAAGTTTTACAAATATCATTTTTCTGACGACTAAAAGTACTGAATGGTTCTCATTAAATATTTGACAAAATAAAATTAAATAATGAACCATTTATTGGAATACAACAGGTGGTATTTCTTCTAATCAAAGAGGAGCAGCAATTCTATTTAATAAGAACAAATAATTAGGGCAAAGAAAAGATGGTATTGGTAACTTATTAGCATTATATTTTGATATTGAAGCGAAAAAGACTATATTAATTAATTCATACGGTCCAAATAATGATACTCCACGTTTTTACAGTGGAATCTGAAAAAAATAAAAATTTAGACAAAAAGTAAAGTAAAATAACTGGAATTTTAATCTGGTCCAGAATCACTTGATGGATACCAGTAATTATTGTAATATAAATAACCCAAAAGAAATAAGAAAAAACTTTAGAATTGACGGAAATATACAATTTAATTGATCCGTTCAGAGGACATTACCCAGAAATAAAACGATGTATATGGTGATAAAATAATCCATTGAACCAAGCACGACTTGATTTTTTAGCTTCTCAATATTTTCACCATTATGTGTTGTAAAGATTCAGAATAGTTAACGATTTGATCATTCAACAGTACTTTTAAGGTTTAAACTCAAAGATTTTACTATTGGGAATCTCTGGAAATTTAAGAACGTTTCACTATATGCTGATATCTTTATCAGAAGCCATTCGGGATCTGATGGTGGGTAAAAACAGGACGAGATCATTCATTGGTTTGCATGTTTCATCGACAACATTGGGTGAACGAGTATTCAACGGACGATTGGTGTACCGGTGGGTGTTGGTTGTGCTCCACTGCTTGCCGATTTGTTTCTGTACGCTTGTGTTTCGAATTTCTTTCAATGGTTTCTCATGGATAGCGATAGAAAATTGGCCTAGATGCCTTGGTTCTAGCATCTGTTGTATGGATGGTGGTCTGTCAAAGATCAGAAACAAATTTTAGAAAAAAGGGAAAAGTTCAATATATATATTAACTTAAACAAGGGCATACCCTATCAAGAAATTCCAAACTTAAACGATAATATAAGCGTTATTAGAAGGTAGAATGGTCTGAACTGACTTCATCTATTAAAAGAATGAACAATATAAGGCCTATTTATTTACTATAAATTATAGTTTTGTTTATCTTTGAGAAGACAAGAGGTATAAACCTTAAGAAATATGTACCCATTTCCGAATATCAAACTAAACCAACAAGGGGTGTACTTAATGTAAATTCGTCCTTGTGTATCTATTTCCTGTTGTCAATCTAAGCCAACAATAGATGCACTTAATGTAAATCCGCCCTTGTGTATCTATTTCCTGTTGTCAATCTAAGCCAACAATAGATGCACTTAATGTAACTCCGTCATTGTGTATCTATTTCCGATTGTCAATCTAAGCCAACAATGGATGCACTTAATATAAACCCGCCCTTTAGTATCTATTTCCGATTTCTATGTAAAAATGATTTGTGAAATATACAGAACATTTTACCAAAATTTAACAAAAAATTCCTTAAACGGATATGTTCAACTTGTCCTAAACACTTACCGGTACTTTCCTCATCCATGACTTATCACTAGATTGTAACTAGATGAACATGACGGCTGTCATTAATGGAGCAGGAGCTGCTTACCCTTCCGGAGCTCCCGTGTTCACTCCCGGTTTTTAGTGGGGTTCGTGTTACTCGATCTTTAGTTTTATATGTATATTTTGTAGATCGTTGTTTGTCTTTTTGTCCTTTTTCAATTGGCCATTGTGTTGTCTGCTCTTCTTTGATATACAGATTCTTATTACCCCTTTGGTATCTTCAAACTCTTCTTAATTAAATGTTTTTGATGGAATAGCTATGGTCGTACCCTCAATGGTAGTACTACTGATAAAAAATATTAAAAATAAAATACATAATCAATGTAGAAAGCTCAATATTCAAATGCTTTTACTGCTGATATTACGGGTTGAGGTTGCCTGTTACCAGCCAACACACAAACTCTCTAGTTGGCAATAACAACAGAGATGGTGGCCTTCTTGAAATGATCCACTTAAAAGTGACAAGATACAAGTAACAAGATAACTGTTAAAGGCGTTTTTTTAACCGATAGTTTGTGTGGTGAGGGTATCGTATCTGGTTTGTAAAGTATTGTACTTTAAAATATTTATTAAATTAAATATATGTTCCTCCTTATTTACATTAGTTAACAACATCTATTTTATTGGGAAATTTAAAATAATGTTAATTGTAAATGGAAATGTATTTTCATATTATTTCAATATTGTAATTTAATCATTTGGAAGACTGTAAGAAGGTAATATTTGATAACAGGCAGAATAAGACAAAAAAGAAATTAAAATAAAATACATCCTTCGTTTTCCGAGCTCGTACAAGGGATTCCATTATTGACGGAACAATACCGGTTTTCTAAAATTGATATCTGTCGATTCATGTTACAAATTATTTATACCACGACCTCATCGTTAAACTAGTAAGCAATATCAAGCTTCGCGTTCGACTGTTTAACCCTTTAACTCGGAAAACCGTGGGATAGATATTACATACAAATCATTCATTCGTAAAGTTTGTTTAAAGAGACACGTGACTGGATTTATCAAGTACTATAAATTGTAAATGGGAAAGTACTTTTGGTTTGTATTTCCACGTAATAGACAGAAGGAAATAATTCAATCTAGACAAAAGGTAAGACTAATTCTGGTTTATTTTAATTAAAATAAAACGAACAAAAAATAAGAACTTTTAATGCTTTGATTCAAATCTTAATGAATAAAGTAAAGAACAATTTCTGATCTAGATTTACTGAAAAGGAGGGGTCCGCTCCAAAAGGAGACTCGAACCAAAATAACGCCGTGAATTTTAAAAATGTTCCGTATAAAGGAGACCACCCCCCCCCCAAGACAGTTTTAATAATACAGTTGATTTCGGTTAAATAGTATCACATTTTTTTTGGAATTAGTGGTCGTTGATGATCCATTACAAGGCACAATTTGCCGACCATTTCCATTAAATGCCACTTTTTTACCGACATGAAATATTGTTGGTGAATATAACTGGCTGAGTTTTATTCACCAATAATATTTCATGTCGGTCAAAAAGTGGCATATAATGGAAATGGTCGGCAAATTGTGTCTTGTAATGGATCATCACAGACCACTGATGGCAAAATTAGGGGGTTAGGGTAAATCTAGCTACCATACGACCACGACCACGACGATCCCTCTAGACAAAATTGATTATTAAGAACTACTTAGACTTGCTACATGAAAAATACATATATACCATGTGTATCTGGTAGACGGTAAATAGTTTGAGCTGATTTATGTTATTAAGTATACATACCATGTGTGTCTGGGTAGATGGTAAATAATGATATATTTGTAGTTCATGATAAGATCAAGTTGCTATAACATTATGTATGCCCGTTAATTTGTAATATATGATATATCATCTTACTCAAGCAAAAACAAAACAAACAACGGGTTTGTAACTAGATTAACACGACGGATGTCACTGGTGGAACATGAACTGTTCACCATTCCGGAGCACCGGAGTTCACCCCCGGTTTTTAGTGAGGTTCGTGTTACTCGATCTTTAGTTTTATGTGTATGTTTTGTAGATCGTTATTTGTACTTTTTCTTTTGGCCATTGTGTTGCCTGTCCTTTTTTGATATACGGATTCTGATTACCCATTTGGTATCTTCAAACTCTTCTTATTTCCACATCTAAAATGTTTTCAAATTTTACCAGGATTTTAGCATTTAATTATATTAATATAAAAACATATATATCGAATTGAGTGCGCACGACGAGTGTCTGGAATGACTTTTATCAGGTACACAAAGTCAACAGTTTTGAAAGCCAAATCATTTTGGGAGCTCGTTAACTAAAGAACTTTATCATGATAGCCAAATATTATTTAATTCTTCCATTATTCAGAAGTGCAGATCATTAACACCAATATTTAAACTCAGCAATATTACTCTGTCTTTTCAGTGAGTTATCAAAGGTCAAAGTCTCTTTCGTGTTTCAGATTGTAAAATGTAACCGTTTTATATGATATTAGGTAGATTCTACTTAACTTCTCCCACTTCAATAAGTAATTTTTAATATTTTTGATCAGTTAAAAATAGTGAACAGTAACAGTCTTAATAATTGAGTGTAAGCTTCAGTGAAATTTGAAGACAATGGGGAATCAAAAGCCATTAATCGAAGAGGGACAATCGATAAATAAATAATTAATCAATCCTTTATTCATAAAAGTATTTAAACAGACATATAACTGAGGTCGAAGTTATTGCAATCAAACGTGTTTCGATTAGGGTTTACAGTTTAGCAAACCAGTTTTAAATTTAATACAAACCAATTTCTAACTAAACCATGGTTTAACACATTTCAGTGAATTGGTGGTTTCTAAAGATGGCTGACGCTCCAGATCTAAATGATCTTATAGACCTAATAGCGATCATCGCAAGATGCGAGCTAAACAGCAACATGTGTGTAAGGAGATGAATAAATATATGATCAATACCAACCGGAAATGGATTCTAAGTTTCGGCATAGAATGGACAATCGGAGTGAAGTACATGAAATAGCCTTTTAATTTGAATAAAAAATAACTATCCAGTTTAAAAATAACCCCAAAAAAATTAGAAAGGAAACCGTACAGCTTCTTTACATGAAACGATTAATTAATTTAAAAAATGGACAATCGTTAGACCTTCTTGTTTCGCCCCTAAAGAACGATCGGCCCTAAAAAAAAAGTCGTCCCCGATATATCTCGGCCCAAAAAATCTCCTTTGCAATAGAATTAACTGGGTAAGTCGAATTGAAGAACAAAGAACAATAATCAAGAATAATGAAGAAAAGAACCCAAAACTACTATTTGTACGTGTACATGTCTATGCGTAGATGCGACGCTCGCCTGTAGGCTGTGCCTAATCCATATTATTGATAGATAGTTTAATGCAACGTGAGGATGACAGTTCTGATGCATGGCTATGTCATATTCTTCAACATTTTGTTCACAGAACATTTCAATTCACCTTTTTGTTGGCTTTTATGACTAAACGTAGGAAAAAGGCCCTCTGTAAACCGATAACTTGATTACAACAGGCATTTGTATAAAGATATTTACCTTTCTGATGTTGTTCACATACCCATTCCATTTGTGAATCATCAACATGAAGTCGAAGCAAGTTCTTCTTTTCCTCCGCTGCCGCCATGTTTCAAAACCGGGTATGCAGTATGCAACCAAATTGAAGGCTTATCCTTCAAATCCTGCACATGACTGTGTTTTTAATCCTCTATATGAAAATGTTACGATAAACAATCCAATACAATTTAACCTTTTAGACTCCGAGTAAAATCACACTTTGAAAATTCTGATATAAATTTGGATGACATAGCACCTATTGTAATTCCTGAAAACCCTCCATGGTTAAATCCAAACCCTACTTTAAATTTTGAACTTACACAACACAAAAAATCAAAAACAAACCCTTTACTAATTCAGCAACATTTTGCTGAAATTAGATCGGTAACATCTGAATACTCTGCAATATATACTGATGGTTCAAAGGGTGGTGATAGAGTAGCGTCGGCAGATGTTTTTGGACAGCAGGTCTACTCTGCCCGAATACCATCTGCCAGTTCGATCTTCAGTGCAGAAGCTAATGCAATACTCCTTGCCTTGAAGGTCGTTGCCTCTTCTGAAAAGAATAAATTCATGATCTGTTCCGATTCTCTTTCTTGCCTGTTGGCAAATGAGAGTTGTAAAACTCAAAACCCTTTTATTTTAAAAATTGTTGAAATTTATAAAAGCCGTGTTGCTATTGGTAAACATTTAATTTTCACATGGATCCCTAGTCATATAGGTATCCATGGGAACACAGTCGTTGACCGGGAAGCCAAGAACGCATTGGCTGATCCTGTATCCAAGTGTTCTATTCCTTATACAGATATTAAACGTTTTATAGTGAAATATATTTTAAAACGTGGGGAAGATAGCTGGGACCAGCAAATTTATAACAAATTACACGAAATGCATTCCTTAGTTGGCAAGACTCCTTGTTCTTACGGTCAAAATCGGAAGGAACAGGTAGTCTTGACCAGATGTCGTATAGGTCATAGTAGACTTACTCATAGCTATTTGTTAAATAATGAGGAACGACCGGAATGTATTCCGTGTAATTCTAATTTTTCATTAAAACATGTCTTGATTGATTGTGTGGATGCTGCCGATGTACGGCAGACATTCTACAATGCCAACAGTTTATCTAATTTATTTACAAATGTCGCAGGCGACACAATTTTGCAATTTTTAAAAGAAATTAATTTATATACAAAAATATAGTTATATAACATATGTTCTAGATGTATGGTTTTTATCTTTTTAATGTTTCTTTTATTTGTACAACCCCCCTCCCAGAGGGTGTGCCGGGGTAGAATAGGCACCAGGTTTCTCCATCCTAGAGGTACTAGTCCTCTAAAAGGGGGAACCCCGGGGTATAGAAATGGGACCGAGAGCTTCTTCGGCTTGAAGGGGCGTCCGTCGGTTGTGCGGGATGTATAAATTCACAACCAACCCGTCCTTCGGATGAGACGTAAATAAAACCGAGGTCCCGTGTTGAGAGATTGACACCCTCTTCGCACGTTAAAAAAACCCAGTGTAACAGCTCATTATGAGCATTATGCCCATGATGAGTGGTCCATAGGAGACCTGTTGCACTGGCTAAATTATCCGTCCCTACCCATCACCTTTCCTTGTTTCGAGTCCAGTGGCGTTTAAATTATTCTCGTCCTGAATATAGCTGAAAAATTGCTCTCTGGACGTTAAACATCAATCAATCAATCAAGACCAAAATGTAAAACCGCCTCTCGTGCGGTTTGCTAAATTTCTGGAACTGGTTTTGGTTTGGACTCGATAAACATGAAAGCCAGTTTGGGTTTCAACCCAGTTTTAAACCGTTTTTCTTAAATAAATGAAAAGTTTAGCAAACCAGTTTGAAACCTTAACCAGTTTGCTTGCAATAAATTCGACCTGAATTTATCAAGTACTATAAATAGTAAATGTGATTTTACTATCGCTTTGTATTACTACGTAATAGACAGAAGCAAATAATAATCTGTGAAAAAGGTGAAGAAAAACGGGAAAAAGATAATACTATAGTGTGAAGAAAAACGGGAAAAAAGGTAATACTATATTGTGAAGAAAAACGGGAAAAAGATAATACTATAGTGTGAAGAAAAACGGGAAAAATGTAATACTATAGTGTGAAGAAAAACGGGAAAAAGGTAATACTATAGTGTGAAGAAAAACGGGAAAAAAGGTAATACTATAGTGTGAAGAAAAACGGGAAAAAAGGTAATACCATAGTGTGAAGAAAAACGGGAAAAAGGTAATACCATAGTGTGAAGAAAAACGGGAAAAAGGTAATACTATAGTGTGAAGAAAAACGGGAAAAAGGTAATACTATAGTGTGAAGAAAAACGGGGAAAAGGTAATACTATAGTGTGAAGAAAAACGGGAAAAAGGTAATACTATAGTGTGAAGAAAAACGGGAAAAAGGTAATACTATAGTGTGAAGAAAAACAGGAAAAAAGTAATACTATAGTGTGAAGAAAAACGGGAAAAAGGTAATACAATAGTGTGAAGAAAAACGGGAAAAAGGTAATACTATAGTGTGAAGAAAAACGGGAAAAAAGGTAATACTATAGTGTGAAGAAAAACGGGAAAAGGGTAATACTATAGTGTGAAGAAAAACGGGAAAAAGGTAATACTATAGTGTGAAGAAAAACGGGAAAATGACAGTCACTGTTTGAATTTAAGACTTTATGAATAAATTAAAGAAAAGTTCAAGACAGTTTTCATTTGACAGTACATATCTGATATAACTTTAATATCATGCTGAAGTACATTTACTGTCAGTTACACAAAAGGTTGTGGGTGACTGTTTTCTGTAAATATTGATGGATTTGTTTGTTGTTTAACGTCCCATGACCATTATAGTATGTGTCAGCTATACTCATGACATAATGAAGAGTTTGAAGGAGTAATAAAGGGCAGTCAGAAACCGTATATCGAAGAACAGACAACACAGTGGTGAAAAAAGGCAAAAGGACAAACAACGAAAAAAACCCACAGAAAAATAAAGATCGAGTAACACGAACACCACTGAAAATCGGAGGTCAATAAAATAGTGGCATCAAGATGTATATATGAGTAAAGTTAAATAGATATTATAGTGGAAATGGTCGAACAATAATGCCTTGTAACGAGTCAACAAATACATCTTCTAACAAGTTATTACTCAATAGAGCTACTGCTGTAACCAACGACATTTTCTAACAAGTTAATACTCATTAGAGCTACTGCTATTATCTTTTACGTGTAAGGATCGTGCATTCTCTAATCAAGAGGTACTCATTTACTCTCCATTAGAGTCAACAAATACCTCTTATAACAAGTTAATACTCATTAGAGCCATTGCTGTTAACAACTACCTCTTCTAACAAGTTAATACTCATTAGATCTACTGCTGTTAACAACGACTCATTCTAACAAGTTATTACTCATTAGAACTACTGCTGTTAACAAAGACCACTTCTAACAAGTTAATACTCATTAGAGCTACTACTGTTAACAACGACCATTTCTAACAAGTTATTGCTCATTAGATCTACTGCTGTTGACAACGACTCCTTCTAACAAGTTAATACTCATTAGAGCTACTGCTGCTAACAACGACCACTTCTAACAAGTTAATACTCATTAGATCTACTGTTGTTAACAACGACCCCTTCTAACAAGTTAATACTCATTAGATCTACTGCTGTTGACAACGACTCCTTCTAACAAGTTAATACTCATTAGATTTACTGCTGTTAACAACGACTCCTTCTAACAAGTTAATACTCACTAGAGCTACTGCTGTTAACAACGACCCCTTCTAACAAGTTATTACTCATTAGATCTACTGCTGTTAACAACGACCCCTTCTAACAAGTTAATACTCATTATATCTACTGCTGTTAACAACGACCCCTTCTAACAAGTTATTACTCATTAGATCTACTGCTGTTAACAACTACCCCTTCTAACAAGTTAATACTCATTAGATCTACTGCTGTTAACAACGACTCCTTCTAACAAGTTAATACTCATTATATCTACTGCTGTTAACAACGACCCCTTCTAACAAGTTATTACTCATTAGATCTACTGCTGTTAACAATTACCGCTTCTAACAAGTTTATACTCATTAGATCTACTGCTGTTAACAACGACCCCTTCTAACAAGTTATTACTCATTAGATCTACTGCTGTTAACAACAACCCCTTCTAACAAGTTATTACTCATTAGATCTACTGCTGTTGACAACGACTCCTTCTAACAAGTTAATACTCATTAGATCTATTGCTGTTAACAACGACTCCTTCTAACAAGTTAATACTCACTAGAGCTACTGCTGTTAACAACGAGCCCTTCTAACAAGTTATTACTCATTAGATCTACTGCTGTTAAGAACAACCCCTTCTAACAAGTTATTACTCATTAGATCTACTGCTGTTGACAACGACTCCTTCTAACAAGTTAATACTCATTAGATTTACTGCTGTTAACAATGACTCCTTCTAACAAGTTAATACTCATTAGAGCTACTGCTGTTAACAAAGACCACTTCTAACACGTTTATACTCATTAGAGCTACTGCTGTTAACAACGACTCCTTCTAACAAGTTAATACTCATTAGCGCTACTGCTGTTAACAACGACCCCTTCTAACAGGTTAATACTCATTAGATCTACTGCTGTTAACAACGACTCCTTCTAACAAGTTAATACTCATTAGAGCTACTGCTGCTAACAACGACTCCTTCTAACAAGTTAATAATCATTAGAGCTACTGCTGTTAACAACGACCCCTTCTAACAAGTTAATACTCATTAGATCTAC
>MJUT01049158.1:5431-28678 GCA_002080005.1 Gigantidas platifrons | reverse complement strand
CGGAATCGGTAAACAAACCGCGGCGTTAGAATAGGATTTCATTAATTTTTTTATTATTACAAATCATAACGTTGAACTAAGCTTTTTTTTATTTTTATTAAATGTTCATCAAGATACGCATAAAATCCACCATTCACTGTAATAATGCATGGTGTATTTGAAAACTACTTACAAACTATATGTCTTGAAGGGTATTTTGAAGGAGTGAATGCGGATTAATATTTTGAATTATGTGTTTTTTCCCCGCGAAAATACAAATATCGAAACCTATAAATGTACCATATATCCGTGTTTATGTTTGATTTAAGAAGGATACATATGTCATCTGAATGTAAATATGATTGATACTGAGAAATATAAGCCTGCTCGAGATAACATGAAGCTCACTCGCCAACAAACTTCATATTGTTGCTCGGTAGGCTGATATTTTTGGTATTAATCAATTCACATCCAGATAACATATACATATCGTGTCGTGAACAAATTGCAGAGATTAATTTCGTCAACTCCACATTACATTATAAATAAGACATAGGTGTGTATAAAACAGTCGGGTTATATGTACAAATAAAAGAAAAAAATATAAAATTAAAACCATATATTTAGAATTTATGTTATATATTTACCTTTTAGTACATGTATATAAATTAATTTCTCTTCAAAATGTCAAAAGTATGTCACCTGCGACGATGCCAAGCAAATCGCAGCATCAAGACCTTTATCTCCCATATACCCCTGGGTTTCCTTATGGTATTTTTGTAAGATCGGGAAATTTTACCCTAACACCGGGTCAACAACGACCACTCCTAACAACCAGTTGACCACCGGTATCTGGTGTAATTTTCTTTTTTAAACCTTTATCTTTATCATTATTTGTTGGTGTTCACCTCAACATTATGGTGTTCTGTCACCAAAGCATTGTAACTTCTCCCCTTTAGTAACAACAATAGGTCTGTAACTGTTTTTTTTTTCATTTTGTTATCGATGTTAGTAAAATTCACTCAGGAAGGAAATGTGACTTGGCCTCATCCATTCTGTATGGATATATATGTTGTTCGAGTTTCTATGTCGCTTGGTCTCGCATCCGTTCTGTATGGGTATCTATGTTGTGCGAGTTCCTATATGGCTTGGTCTCGCATCCGTTCTGTTTGGGTCTCTATGTTGTGCGAGTTCCTATATCGCTTGGTCTCACATCCGTTCTGTATGGGTCTCTATGTTGCGCGAGTTCCTATATCGCTTGGTCTCGCATCCGTTCTGTTTGGGTCTCTATGTTGTCCGAGTTTCTATTTCACTTGCTTCCTTTACCGTTCTGTACGGGTCTCTATTTTGTCAAATTGTCTATGCCACTTGATGTCACCTCCGTTCTGTATTGGTCTTTATGTTGTCCGAGTTTCTATGCCACTTGGTCTCACTTCCGTTATGTATGGTTCTCTATGTTTTCCAAGTTTCTATGACACTTGGTCTCATTTCCGTTCTGTGGGTCTCTATGTTGTCTGAGTTTCTATGGCACTTAATCTCACAGCCGTTCTGTATGGAGTCTCTATTTTGTCCGATTTTCTATGTCACTTAATTTCACTTCCGTTCTGTATGTACTTCTATATTGTCCGAGTTTCTATGTCACTTGGTCTCACGTCCGTTGTGCATGATTCTCTATGTTGTCACAGTTTCTGTATTGGTTTTGTTTTATCTGTATGTTCGTAATTGTGTTAAGTATTATGGCAGATCGTTCCTTTTTTTTCTTCCGCGTGTTATGCTGTCATCGTATCCAGTAACACAGATATTATGCATATACTGGTAATTTGTAAAACGGGCTTTGCCAAAAAAAAAAAGAAAAAAAAGAAGTGAAATTTGCACACAATTCGTGCGATATGTCTCCTTTGGTATTCGTTTGTATACAATTGTTATACATATGTTTATGTCTATTTTTTTCTTAACAGTAATGGATGACATCTCTGTCAAGTTATATAAATACATGTGTGATGAAGTTGGATCTGAGAAAGTAGTCAACTACAGAAGACAATTCTTTAACGTGCTTGATGATGTGCATAATCACCATGGGGGAAATGAGTGGCATGTCATAAGTAGTGGTAGTAAAGCGGAAGGACTTGATCTACCAGGAAGTGATTATGATGTTATGTTGATTAATAAAAAAATTCATGTTTATGAACCTGAAGATGTCCTTTCTAATTATCATGATTTGAGAACAAACCTTAATTTAGTTTTAGACTTTGACAATGCTATGGCTGGTTTTACTCTACTCCGTATATATGATATACGTAAATGGAACAAAGAAATAATTAATATATATGAGGATGGATCATTTTTATCAAATCAGTCATGGAAGCGCATCTTCATCCATGATCTTTTTGTGATCAATGGACCATGTATCTCCGACCAATTTGGAATAGTGGACGCAGCTTACTGTCTAAAATATACCAAGTGGCCCTCTGTAGGCAGACAATGGATTGATAGACCTCGGTTCTATGGATGGCCATCAGAATCATTAATACATAACATTGTTCAGGGAGGAGTTGTATTGGTACCGATCGGTAGTAAATCTGATTCACAAAAGGACAACCCTTTTGAATGGAGAATATCGTTTTCAGTACCAGAGAAAATATTAATTTATTCTTGGAACCATTCACAGATTATTTGCTACGCCCTTCTGAAACTTTTACTAAAAGAAGTCATTAAGAAAAACGAAAATGTCGATAAACTTTTCTGCTCCTATTTTTTAAAAACTGTAATATTTTGGTTATCAGAAGAACTAGAACAAAATGTTTGGACACCTCACAATTTGTTGAATTGTTTCATGCTGTGTCTAAAGCGCCTTATTTATTGGATAACTTACAGATATCTCCCTAATTACTTTATACCTCGACACAATATGATTGACAGAAGGATCCCAGGACAATCAAGAGATGAGTTGTTGTCTTTATTTCATTCTTTGTATGACATGGGTTGGGGGTGCATCATGCTTTGTGATTCTCTTAAACATTTTTCTTATTCCGAAACATGTTTAAATTCTAGAACTTTCCCGACCATTTATACAGAATTTGAAAAAGGTGTATTTCCTCTTCTATGTATATTGCAAGCTCCTATGCATACAGATGCACACAATCTACATATCTGTATGAGGAGATGTTGTATAAAGATCAAGAATAGAAAACTACATTTTAATACCCGTCTTTTATATTTCATTGTATTTCTTTATTTCAACAGCTACATTACCCAGAAATTATTTGTAAAGCTATTCAAATCACACAAACAAAACTATTTTCAGACAAAGCAAATGTTGTCACATTGTATAATTGATACAAAGAGTAGTGCTTTGTCAGGGTGGGTTGTATTAGGGTTGTATTTTTATTTAAACAAGAGATATAATACAGCTATCCATGTTTTAGAGTACACAAAGTCTTTAACTTCACTCGGTCAATTTACTGTTAGTATGTATTCTCATTTCTCCATTAGGGATATGCTCAGTAAAACCAACAGAGAATATGGGTTTTTAAATATTTTCCAGAAAATCAAATTAAAAACGACAAAGTTGATTATATTATCATCAGAAGATCAGTCTTTCATTACTGACGAATTATTACTACGCTTTCCAGGTGATAGCAGCATCATGTGTCCTTCGGAAGTATTACTGTATTATTCAATGTTTATTTATTACCATCGATTAAATGACATATCAAGACGTCAGGATTGTCTACATGATTTAAAGTTGTATTTAACAACAGAATCTACCAAATTTAGTCCAATATTCCAATACTTCTCGTTTATGTACCTCAGACAGGCATTTAGAATTATAGGTGATACAGAAAGTACTTATAATTGTACCATTATGTTAGATACAATAATAGAATCAACTGATTTAAAGAAATTGTTTGAAGGTGAATAATTTTTATATGAGATTCAAAAGTTAATATTTGTGGTAAAACAAGACAGAAATATTATAATTTTGTATTCCATGTTATTTGTGGGAAAACAAGACAGAAATCTTGCATTTGTTTAATTCCATGTTATTTGTCGTAAAAGAAGACGGAAATATGACATTTTTGTACTCCATGTTTTGTAATATATAGAATAAAAAGTCCTTTGTTGTAAAACAAGACATAGATATTATATTTTTGTACTTTGTGTTGTGTATTATATATTAAAATCAATTATTACCTAATAGTATATTAATTACCTTTCTATTGGGAATATTTTAGTTTTAACCATATTTCACTTTTAATTTGTCTCTCGGGCAATAGAACGACGGTCGTTCTATTGCCGGCTGTAGCTGTAGTGTTCTATTGCCCGCGACCTTCTGACCCGCTTTATGATTGGTCAGTTACGTCTCATGAATATTCATTAACTCGACCAAATCTTTATCAATACATCTACAGTACATGGACATATTTATTCGCCACCCTCGATTTCTTACTATATATTTCATATAAAACCACATTTTTTCAAAAAAATATTTTAAAGCTATCTCCAGGCAAATTTTTATGAAATTTATTTCAAGACACGCAGAATTCTTTGAAATTTATTTGTTTATCTGATAGTAATTTTTGTCTGCATGGTTTATGTTTTCTGGTAATTTAAACACTAATGTTGATTCTTCCGCTTTTATTTTGGTTAAACTGGACGTCAGAAAACAAAAAAATTGCCTTTAAATCATAAGAAAATAAAGACAATCTGACGGAAAATCATGCTAAAATAAACAAATAATCTTTAAATATTTCGGCTTCTTCTGGTGCAAAAATGATCAAAATCCGTTTTGAATTGACTTCACAATATTTGTTTTTGAAAAATGTGGTTTTATATGAAATATATAGCGTAATTCGAGGGTGGCGAAAAAAATATGTTCCATGACTGTAAATTCCAAATGTAATAAAACGCTCGAATGATAACTCATAATTTGTTATTGTTAACTGTTTTGAAAATTACAATTTAATTACTTTATTCTTATCTCTCTATCCCAAAACTTTGAAAGTACAAAAATATGCATCCCAAAACTACTATTAGGTAATAAAACAGTTATTTAATGTGTAGCCAGGCAATAGACAAGAAAAGTTTTCCCTCGGTACTGGGAACAGCTTAAGTGTTCTATTGCCCTCAGCCGTTCGCTTCGGGCAATAGAACATTTGAGCTGTTCCCAGTACCTTGGGAAATATATTCTGGTCTATTGCCTGGCTACACATTAAATAACTGTATACTGCAACTATATGAATCACTGTTTCGTCGAAACAGACATTATAGTCAACCACAAGAATATGAATCACTATTCCGTCAAACAAGACATTATAGTCAAGACCAACAATATGAATCATTATTGGATGACTTCAGATAATGTATTTTCTGGTTGGCTGACGTCTCTAGTAACGTTCTTTGATAAAACGTTATATTCAACGCGCAAAAAGTCACGAGAGTTGAACATAGCATTTTAGACACCTTAAAATAGAAATGTTGTTTCCAAATTATCTTAAAAGTAGTAGCCAATCATCTTCGAGTTAGGTTTTGTCATCGATTAATCAGATGCGTTCTTACTAATTACCGTCGGTACACAATTAAATTAATAATGGCAGACGTAGGGCAGCCAGGGGCGTCTGAGGAACAAAGTCGGCGCTGTTTGGTTTTAATTCAAATTTGATTTAATGTCATGTAATAAAACAGTTAATGACTTTCAATTTCGGTGAATACAAGGATTGATCAACCCATGGAACATGATATTCACCGAGGCATCCTTGATCAATCCTTGTATTCACCTCATCGAAAGTCATCAATTGTATAATATTCCGTCAAACCAGACTTCATAGTCAAGAACAACAATATGAATCACTATTCTGTCAAACCAGACATTATATCCAAGAACAACAATATGAATAACCATTCTGTCAAACCAGACATTATAGTCAAGAACAACAATATGAATCACTATTACGTCAAACCAGACATTATTGTCAAGAACAACAATATGAATCACTATTCCGCCAATCCAGACATTGTAGTCAAGACCATCAATATGAATCACTCTTCCGTCAAACCAGACATTATAGTCAAGAACAACAATATGAATCACTATTCCATGAAACTTGACATTATAGTCAAAAACATCAATATGAATCACTATTCCGTCAAACCAGACATTATAGTCAAGAACAACAATATGAATCACTCTTCCGTCAAACCAGATATTATAGTAAAGCACAACAATATTAATCACTCTTCCGTCAAGCGTGACATTATAGTCAAGAACAACAATATGAATCACTCTTCCGTCAAACCAGACATTATAGTCAAGAACCACAATATGAATCACTATTCCGTCAAACCAGACATTATTGTCAAGAATCACTTGATGAATCACTCTTCCGTCAAACCAGATATTATAGTCAAGAACAACAATATGAATCACTATTCCGTCAAACAAGACATTATTGTCAAGAACAACAATATGAATCACTATTCCGTCAAACCAGACATTATAGTCAAGAACAACAATATGAATCACTATTCCGTCAAACAAGACATTATAGTCAAGAACAACAATATGAATCACTATTCCGTCAAACCTGACATTATAGTCAAAAACATCAATATGAATCACTATTCCGTCAAACCAGACATTATAGTCAAGAACAACAATATGAATCACTATTCCACCAAACCAGACATTATAGTCAAGAACAACAATATGAATCGCTCTTCCATCAAACCACACATTGTAGCCAAGAACAACAATATGAATGACTATTCCGTCAAACAAGACATTATTGTCAAGAACAACAATATGAATCACCCTTCCGTCAAACCTGACATAATACTCAAGAACAACAATATGAATCACTCTTCCGTCAAACCTGACATAGTCAAGACCAACAATATGAATCAATACTCCGTCAAACCAGACATTATAGTCAAGACCAACACTATGAATCACTATTCTGTCAAACCAGATATTATATTAAAGAGCAACAATATGAATCACTACTCCGTCAAACCAGATATTATAGTAAAACACAACAATATGAATCACTCTTTCGTCAAGCGTGACATTATAGTCAAGAACAAAAATATGAATCACTCTTCCGTCAAACCAGACATTATAGACAGGAACAACAATATGAATCACTATTCCGTCAAACCAGATATTATAGTCAAGAACAACAATATGAATCACTATTCCGTCAAACCAGACATTATTGTCAAGAACAACAATATGAATCACTATTCCGTCAAACCAGATATTATAGTCAAGAACAACAATATGAATCACTATTCCGTCAAACCAGACATTATAGACAGGAACAACAATATGAATCACTATTCCGTCAAACAAGACATTATTGTCAAGAACAACAATATGAATCACTATTCCGTCAAACCAGATATTATAGTCAAGAACAACAATATGAATCACTATTCCGTCAAACCAGACATTATAGTCAAGAACAACAATATGAATCACTATTCCGTCAAACCAGACATTATTGTCAAGAACCACTTTATGAATCACTCTTCCATCAAACCACATATTGTAGTCAAGAACAACAATATGAATCACTATTCCGTCAAACTTCACATTATAGTCAAGAACAACAATATGAATCACTATTCCGTCAAACCAGATAGTATAGTAAAGCACAGCAATATGAATCACTCTTCCGCCAAGCGTGACATTATAGTCAAGAACAACAATATGAATCACTCTTCCGTCAAACCAGACATTATAGTCAGAAACAACAATACCAATCACTATTCCGTCAAACCAGACATAATAGTCAAGACCAACAATATGAATAACCATTCCGTCAAACCAGATATTATAGTCAAGAACAACAATATGAATCACTCTTCCGTCAAACCAGACATTATAGTCAAGAACAACAATAGGAATCACTATTCCGTCAATCCAGACATTGTAGTCAAGACCATCAATATGAATCACTCTTCCGTCAAACCAGACATTATAATCAAGAACAACAATATGAATCACTATTCCATGAAACCTGAGATTATAGTCAAGAACAACAATATGAATCACTATTCCGTCAAACCTGACATTATAGTCAAAAACATCAATATGAATCACTATTCCGTCAAACCAGACATTATAGTCAAGAACACCAATATGAATCACTCTTCCATCAAACCACACATTGTAGTCAAGAACAACAATATGAATCACTATTCCGTCAAACCAGACAATATAGTCAAGAACAACAATATGAATCACTATTCCGTCAAACCAAACATAATACTCAAGAACAACAATATGAATCACTCTTCCGTCAAACCTGACATAGTCAAGACCAACAATATGAATCACTATTCCGTCAAACCAGACATAATAATTCAAGAACAACAATATGAATCACTCTTCCGTCAAACCTGACATAGTCAAGACCAACAATATGAATCACTATTCCGTCAAACCAGATATTATAGTAAAGAACAACAATATGAATCACTCTTCCGTCAAACCAGACATTATAGTCAGGAACAACAATAGGAATCACTATTCTGTCAAACCAGACATAATAGTCAAGACCAACAATATGAATCACTATTCCGTCAAACCAGACATTATAGTCAAGAACAACAATATGAATAACTCTTTCGTCAAACCAGATATTATAGTAAAGCACAACAATATGAATCACTCTTCCGTCAAGCGTGACATTATAGTCAAGAACAACAGTATGAATCACTATTCCGTCAAACCAGACATTATAGTCAGGAACAACAATATGAATCACTATTCTGTCAAACCAGACATAATAGTCAAGACCAACAATATGAATCACTATTACGTCAAACCAGACATTATTGTCAAGAACAACTATATGAATCACTATTCCGTCAGACCAGACATTATTGTCAAGAACAACAATATGAATCACTCTTCCGTCAAACCAGACATTATAGTCAAGAACCACAATATGAATCACTCTTCCATCAAACAACACATTATGGTAAAGAACAATGTAGTGTCTTGTCTTGCAGATTGTGAGTGAGTGAGGGAGTTTGGTTCAACACTAAATGAGAAAATATTCAACTATATCATGGCGAGAACAACATACATTCAATGAAATGATGATGATGTCCGATTCGTACTAAATCAAGACGATGAGGGGGATTTTATAGTACTCGCTGACTAAATCAATAGTCCGCGGGTAGACATGTCACCCCCTCGGACACATTATCCTGATTCGAGCCAAAACGGATTTGCTCTTTCTCCCTAATGCTGCATGCTTAGCGGAGAAGCAGTAGATGACCAATTTTTAGTCCAAAGTTTTCACACTTACAATTACACCACCGATGTACTTCTTGAATTTTCGCTCAACTTTTAATCTATTTTGTTTCACAGTCAGTATAATTATGTCGGATATGTTGGTGAAACAAATGCAATAAATGTGTTTTATTCAAAAATTTGAACCAAATAATCGGGACTTTGTGTATTGTGTTTTGAAATACATTTCCTATAAGAGAAGAAAGTATTTCCTGACATTTCTGACCAGTTTGATATTATACTGAAGTCATAGTTGCCGTCAATATTAATGTGATCACAGTCCGAGTTACCCTCTGAGACGTACATATATCTAAATGTAAGTATTGGAAGTCTCCGTTGTTTATGAAATTTAATATTACTTAAAGTGAATGATGTATCAAACACACCCGAATTCACAGTTAATGATACTGTATTACCGTCATAATACGTAATATCAAACCGTAATGTTTCGGTGTAAATATCAATATGGCGGATCGGTGCATGGGGCCGTCGAAATGCTTGATTTGTTTCACCCACCAATATCGACGATCCGAATGGTATCCAATCAAAACGTGGTGGTGTCTTTGGCAAAATCCTTACGTTACCATCCTGATACAATACAAATAGTTGACACCAGTTGTCCAAATTCCACGGTATTTGTACGTAACTACGATTGTACTCCGCTATTGAAAAAGTTGTGTTTGTTTCAATTACTTTAACTGTCATTTGTCCATTAGATTTTAGCCACCAAAAGTCTTTGTCCACTCCTTCTAATAGTACTCGCTTATCATGAAACATACTAAAAGGTACGTCTTTCTGTATAGGTCTTCTGACAGACTATCAACAACAAGATCGGTTTTCTAATTTTCTGGTAAAATGAAACTGATATAATTTGTAGCTACTGCAGACCATGGGAAATCAGGAACACTTCACTTGTGCATTACATTTCCCATGTAAATTTTCACCGGTTTAGTTCCGATCCATCTTGAAAGTCGTCTATAATAGGAAAATAATATCTCAGTATTAGGCGTAAGAGGACAAATTAGTAAAATGATGTCACAGCCAATATCACTATCAACTACGTCATTCATTGGACCTTCCAACACAAACTGTAACAACATAGTGCGTCTGTTTAAATACCCCCCCCCCCCGCTGTTATCATAAATCTACATTTCGAGCATGCGCGTGTAATAGAGGTATGTTGATATTGTCAACTTCTGCACATTTTGTTTGATAACTGTAGTTTTTAATCTTTTCTTTAGCAAATGTTTTTGCTTCGTTTGTGTAATATTTAGGGATTTCTATATGTTCTGAACAACGTTTTGAACATTATAAAAAGTCAGCTTTCAGATATTTATCAGGAATATCAACAGTAATGGTATCAACAGAGAAGGTACCCGTTATGATTGTGTTTCTTTTTATTGTAATATAATGTATTCCTGGATCAAGGTGGATCTGAAAATGAATTGACATGCAGAAGGTTTGTGCATTCCTCGCTCATATTTTGAAAGTACCGCTGTAGTCATTTTTAGGTTGTCAATGGTGATATCAAGATGGGTCAATTTAATATCACTATAGCCACAAATCTGGTTCAGTGTAACGTTTGTATGATGACGTAAGCAAAATTGAAATTTGAAAACCGGATAACCTACTGACACGGTTGATTGCACTCGATCAAAATATTGCACCGTCGTTCTATTTATATTTTTCTGAAGAGTGACGTTATGTTCTACGTCAAGTTTATAAACACTATTCAGAATGTTATAATGTTGGATAAATAGGATAGAGGCACTGTATAACCAGGTGTATTGATTGAATTTCCTCAGTGACATGATCGAACCTGAAAAGACATAAAAAAAACGTAATATTTTAAGTATTTTGCTACCACAATTTGTGTCATGTATTCGTTTTGTAATATCTGTTTTAGTCTTGCAATCTATTGTGTGTAAGACGAGATACGCCCGTGCCGATGTGTAGTTGATACGGCTGTAATGCAGTTTCGATGGGGCCTTCTCGGAGCAAACGCTATTGCAGAAATAATACATTACACACTATATGCTAATATTTTGTGGGTGAACTACCGATTGGTGTGTAGGTGACAGGTGGGATGTAACTGCAAATTCTAAGTAAAAGTGTATAATGGAATTATACCCATTTAATGCATGAAGAAAACAAGTGGATCAGACCTCAGTGAGATGTACCAGCCAGCATTAACGAAAGTGTTGAGACTTCACTAAATGTTAGCAAAATATGTTTGAAGACCTGCAAAAACCTCGTACATATTTCTTTCTCGATTCGATGAGTCGGGAGAGGGCAGATTATAAAAATATGAATACAGGATATTGATTATATTCAGTATTAACATAGTCACAATTCAGTTATCATCATTCATTACTTACCACCGGATGTGCAACAACATGACGCCACTGGTGGAGCAGTAACTGCTTACCCTTCTGGGATTATTGTTGCTCAATCTTTAAGATTTATGCGTAGTGATGTGTTGATCATTGTTTGTGCTTTCTGTTTCGTCATTGCATTGTCTGTCCTGCAATTTACAGCTCCTGATTACCCCTTTAGTATCTTCAAACTCTTCTCCGTCCTTTCTGTTTCGGTCATTGTATTGTCTGTCCTGCAATTTACAGCTCCTGATTACCCCTTTGGTATCTTCAAACTCTTCTCCGTCCTTTCTGTTTCGGTCATTGTATTGTCTGTCCTGCCATTTATGGCTTCTGATTAGTCCTTTGATATCTTCAAACTCTTCTCCGTTCTGTCTGTTTCGGTCATTGCATTGTCTGTCGTTCAATTTACGGCTTCTGATTAGTCCTTTGATATCTTCAAACTCTTCTCCGTTCTGTCTGTTTATGATATTGTATTGTCTGTCCTTCAATTTACGGTCCCTGATTACCCTTTTGGTGTATTCGAACTCTTCTCTGTTCTTTCTGTTTTGATCAAATGTTGTGTTGTCTGTCCTTCAATTTACAGCTTCTGATTACCCCTTTAGTATCTTCAAACTCTTCTCCGCCCTTTCTGTTTTGGTCATTGCATTGTCTGTCCTTCTGTCAATGTACGGCTTCTGATTACCCCTTTAGTATCTTCAAACTCATCTCCGTTCTTTCTGTATTGTCTATTGTATTGTTTGTCCTTTATCTTCAAACTTGTTGTTTGTAAATTTCAATTCGCTACACTTTTAACAATCAATCTATTGTTTTAGTGCTAAAGGTAAATTACAACTGAAATTTAAATCTTTTTAAAAGTACAATCGAATATCGAATAACAAAAGAAGTATGACTAACTTATTAAATGTACAGAAACAGGTGATTGACTACGATTGTCTCCCCTTTTTAAAGACATTTAATTATGTTTACATTAGATCAGGTAATATATTTTCTAATTTCTAATTATAAATATATAGTTTGAAATGTAATAATTATATTTGTATATTAATTAGTTTCATTTTGTTTTATTCGTTGTCTATAAAATTAAAAGTATTGAATTGGTCACATTAAATAATCATTAAATAAGTGAAAGTACATAATAAATTCATGACTTCAATAACAAGCAAAACAAGAAGGAATAAAAATGCGACGATTATTTTGTTTTCATTTGAAATCTTTTTGATTATTAGAAAATACCATCAAATTTGAATATTAATATTTAACTATGAATTAGTATATGGGAAACCTTCTACTTTGCCCTTTGACAACAAAAAAACATGCTTCATTAAATTTCACTATCGATTATGTTGATGTATTGAAACTTAAACATAGCTATTGTCCTTTTGTTTACCATTGTCTGTATATGTATACTGAAAGGAAAAAGAAACGCAGGGTCAACATTTTAGGTGATTTAATATTATTTATTCGAGTGTTTTTTCAATATTAATATATAAGGATAAAAACACAAATTTAATCTACAAGTTTTTAAAATTTCATTAGATTTTGATCAATAATTCATGAGTAATTGTGTCTTATGTACCTAATGTTGAGTGTTTTATGTTTTGTTTGTATTCGTCCTGTGTCTTGTCTACCTAATGTTGACAGTGTTTCTGTGTTGTGTTTTATGTTTTGTTTGTATTCGTCCTGTGTCTTGTGTACCTAATGTTGAGTGTTTTTGTGTTGTGTTTTATGTTTTGTTTGTATTCGTCCTGTGTCTTGTCTACCTAATGTTGACAGTGTTTCTGTGTTGTGTTTTATGTTTTGTTTGTATTCGTCCTGTGTCTTGTCTACCTAATGTTGACAGTGTTTCTGTATTATGTTTTGTTTGTATTCGTCCTGTGTCTTATGTACCTAATGTTGACAGTGTTTCTGTGTTGTGTTTTATGTTTTGTTTGTATTCGTCCTGTGTCTTCCGTTCCTCATGTTGACAGTGTTTCTGTGTTGTGTTTTATGCGTTGTCTGTATTCGTCCTGTATCTTGTGTACCTAATGTTGACAGTGTTTCTGTGTTGTGTTTTATGTTTTGTCTGTATTCGTCCTGTGTCTTCTGTACCTGATGTTGACAGTGTTTCTGTGTTGTGCTTTTTGTTTTGTTTGTATTCGTCCTGTGTCTTCTATACCTAATGTTGACAGTGTTTCTGTGTTGTGTTTTATGTTTTGTTTGTATTCCTCCTGTGTCTTGACTACCTAATGTTGACAGTGTTTCTGTGTTGTGTTTTATGTTTTGTTTCTATTCGTCCTGTGTCTTATGTACCTAATGTTGACAGTGTTTCTGTGTTGTGTTTTATGTTTTGTTTGTATTCGTCCTGTGTCTTGTCTACCTAATGTTGACAGTGTTTTCTGTGTTGTGTTTTATGTTTTGTTTGTATTCGTCCTGTGTCTTGTGTACCTAATGTTGACAGTGTTTCTGTGATATGTTTTGTTTGTATTCGTCCTGTATCTTCTGTACCTAATGTTGATAGTGTTTCTGTGTTGTGTTTTATGTTTTGTTTGTATTCGTCCCTGTGTCTTCTGTACCTAATGTTGACAGTGTTTCTGTGTTGTGTTTTATGCGTTGTCTGTATTCGTCCTGTATCTTGTGTACCTAATGTTGACAGTGTTTCTGTGTTGTGTTTTATGTTTTGTTTGTATTTGTCCTGTGTCTTGTGTACCCAATGTTGACAGTGTTTCTGTGATATGTTTTGTTTGTATTCGTCCTGTGTATTGTGTATCTAATGTTGACAGTGTTTCTGTGTTGTGTTTTAAGTTTTGTTTGTATTCGTCCTGTGTCTTGTGTTCCCAATGTTGACAGTGTTTATGTGATATGTTTTGCTTGTATTCGTCCTGTGTCTTGTCTACCTAATGTTGAGAGTGTTTCTGTGTTATGTTTTGTTTGTATTCGTCCTGTGTCTTGTCTACCTAATGTTGACAGTATTTCTGTGTTGTGTTTTATGTTTTGTTTGTATTCGTCCCTGTGTCTTCTGTACCTAATGTTGACAGTGTTTCTGTGTTGTGTTTTATGTTTTGTTTGTATTCGTCCTGTGTCTTCTGTACCTAATGTTGACAGTGTTTCTGTGATATGTTTTGTTTGTATTCGTCCTGTCTCTTGTGTACCCAATGTTGACAGTGTTTCTGTGATATGCTTTGTTTGTATTCGTCCTGTGTGTTGTGTAACCAATGTTGACAGTGTTTCTGTGATATGTTTTGTTTGTATTCGTCCTGTGTCTTGTCTACCTAATGTTGACAGTGTTTCTGTGTTGTGTTTTATGTTTTGTTTGTATTCGTCCTGTGTCTTCTGTACCTAATGTTGACAGTGTTTCTGTGATATGTTTTGTTTGTATTCGTCCTGTCTCTTGTGTACCCAATGTTGACAGTGTTTCTGTGATATGCTTTGTTTGTATTCGTCCTGTGTGTTGTGTACCCAATGTTGACAGTGTTTCTGTGATATGTTTTGTTTGTATTCGTCCTGTGTCTTGTCTACCTAATGTTGACAGTGTTTCTGTGTTGTGTTTTATGTTTTGTTTGTATTCGTCCTGTGTCTTGTGTACCTAATGTTGACAGTGTTTCTGTGTTGTGTTTTATGTGTTGTCTGTATTCGTCCTGTGTCTTCTGTACCTAATGTTGACAGTGTTTCTGTGTTGTGTTTTATGTTTTGTTTGTATTCGTCCTGTGTCTTGTGTACTCAATGTTGACAGTGTTTCTCTGATATGCTTTGTTTGTATTCGTCATGTGTCTTGTCTACCTAATGTTGACAGTGTTTCTGTGTTGTGTTTTATGTTTTGTTTGTATTCGTCCTGTGTCTTGTCTACCTAATGTTGACAGTGTTTCTGTGTTGTGTTTGATGTTTTGTTTGTATTCGTCCTGTGTCTTCTGTACCTAATGTTGACAATGTTTCTGTGATATGTTTTGTTGTTATTCGTCCTGTGTCTTGTCTACCTAATGTTGACAGTGTTTCTGTGTTGTGTTTAAGTTTTGTTTGTATTCGTCCTGTGTCTTATGTACCTAATGGTGACAGTGTTTCTGTGTTGTGTTTTATGTTTTGTTTGTATTCGTCCCTGTGTCTTCTGTACCTAATGTTGACAGTGTTTCTGTGTTGTGTTTTATGTTTTGTTTGTATTCATCCTGTGACTTGTCTACCTAATGTTGACAATGTTTCTGTGATATGTTTTGTTTGTATTCGTCCTGTGTCTTGTGTACCCAATGTTGACAGTGTTTCTGTGATATGCTTTGTTTGTATTCGTTCTGTGTTGTGTACCCAATGTTGACAGTGTTTCTGTGATATGTTTTGTTTGTATTCGTCCCGTGTCTTGTCTACCTAATGTTGACAGTGTTTCTGTGTTGTGTTTTATGTTTTGTTTGTATTCGTCCTGTGTCTTGTGTACCTAATGTTGACAGTGTTTCTGTGTTGAGTTTTATGTGTTGTCTGTATTCGTCCTGTGTCTTCTATACCTAATGTTGACAGTGTTTCTGTGCTGTGTTTTATGTTTTGTTTGTATTCGTCCTGTGTCTTGTGTACCCAATTTTGACAGTGTTTCTCTGATATGTTTTGTTTGTATTCGTCCTGTGTCTTGTCTACCTAATGTTGACAGTGTTTTTGTGTTGTGTTTTATGTTTTGTTTGTATTCGTCCTGTGTCTTGTGTACCCAATTTTGACAGTGTTTCTCTGATATGTTTTGTTTGTATTCGTGCTGTGTCTTGTCTACCTAATGTTGACAGTGTTTCTGTGATATGTTTTGTTTGTATTCGTCCTGTATCTTCTGTACCTAATGTTGACAGTGTTTCTGTGTTGTGTTTTATGTTTTGTTTGTATTCGTCCTGTGTCTTATGTACCTAATGTTGACAGTGTTTCTGTGTTGTGTTTTATGTTTTGTTTGTATTCGTTCCTGTGTCTTCTGTACCTAATGTTGACAGTGTTTCTGTGTTGTTTTTTTATTGTAAAATTTCCTTGTAAGTACTCTCTCGCTTTCAGTTCTTTGTAGACTGTATTCAAAGTTACACATAAAATTAATCCCAATAATTTAAAACGAGCTTTAATATGAATTATTTTCGTGAGAGTAATGTCCCTTTATAACGTCGACAATGAACCGACCGGCCTTTAATGACACAATTGCTTTTAAATTCTGAATCAAATTTATACATATGATTTATCTCAATAGTTATTTATTAATAATACCACAAGCGAGCTAGCAAATGAATTATTTCGAAAAAAATATTGTAAGAGTTATGCCCTTCAATAATTTGTTTCGTCCACGAGTTTAATCATTAATGCGTATTCGGTCACGAGTGGTCTTATTTTTATATTCAAGATGTATGATTTAGTTATACTGTTTATTATATAGACTTTCAAAATTTCTTATATATTTTACCAATTTACCAGTTGCTTGCCCATGGTCGGTGGTTCTCTCCGGCTTCCTCCACCACTAAAACTGGTCGCCATGATATGGTTGCAATATTGTTGAAAGTGGCATTAAAACACCAAAAATCAAATGAATCTTATATATTTTTTTATTTGTATATTTCATGCCACACGTATGAGTCTACGAGCAATTATACTAAGGGGTTCAGCTGGAAGGATCTGCCATCTTGAAAATGTGAAATGCTACATGTCATATTTACAACAATACACAAAAATAATTAAAATGCTTACCTTGAAAACTTATTTCAGTTAAATTAAATTACAATTGAAGCGTGCACGAACCAAAATAACGTCTAATGTTTACGTTTCAAACTGGAAGTTTTCATATGATGTCATGTTGGTTATGTGTCAAAGTCGTCAATAACATTTCGCGGAATTTTTTCAGTTTACAATCGAATGTGTAAAACAACAAGGGACGTAACCACCACACTTATAGTTGTGAAAAGGTAGTTTATGCTGGAAAAAACTAATAGCTCACATGTGAGATACCGGAATTTATTTCACGGATAAATCCCCATAATTCACACCTATTTATATAATAAAACTTACCAATCCCTCTACAGAGTATATTTATGATAATTAAAAATTACATGTTTATGATAAATAAAACTTACAAATCACTCTACAAAGTATGTTTATGATAATTAAAACTTACAAATCACTCTACAGAGCATGTTTATGATAATTAGAACGTACAAATCACTTTAGAGAGTATGTTTATGATAAATAAAATTAACAAATGTGTATGATAAATAAAACTTACAAATGTTTATGATAAATAAAACTTACAAATGTTTAAGATAAAGAAAACTGATAAGTCACTCTACAGAGTATGTTTATGATAAATAAAACTTACAAATCATTCTACAGAGTATGTTTATGATAAAAAAAACTTAAAAATCACTCTACAGAGTATGTTTATGATAATTAAAACTTACAAATCACTCTACAGAGCATGTTTATGATAATTGGAACTTGTAAATCACTTTAGAGAGTATGTTTATGATAAATAAAATTAACAAATATTTATGATAAATAAAACTTACAAATGTTTATGATAAAAAAAAACTTACAAATGTTTAAGATAAAAAAAAACTTATAAGTCACTCTACAGAGTATGCTTATGATAAATAAAACATACAAATCACTCTACAGAGTATGTTTATGATAAATAAAACTTAAAAATCACTCTACAGAGTATGTTTATTATAAATAAAACTTACAGACTTAATTATTAATTATTAGCCAAGATTTTCAAATTTTATCAGAATCTTTTGGAGTTAATTTTTGACTGATTGGTTCTACAATCCTGCGGAAGTGCAGATATCAATATCTAAGCCAAGATTTAACAAAACAATGGACACCCACAGCTGATCACGTTGATGTATGATTAGTATTTTGTCACCAATATTACGTAACTAGTTATTATATGCTAATTATCGGGTACTCGCAGCTGAGGGTTGCTAATCCCTAACAAGATGGCTACCCACTAAATGTGTGAGAGCTTATAGTACCTGTATATTGATACTTGGTAGAAGTTTATGTAAGCGTCTTCATTCAATGCCGGTCAACATCAGAAGGGATGTCCCATCTCACATGCGAGCAGTTCCACATGACCCATATCAGCATCCCATTGGCCACAGGCTTCTGCATCATAGCTACTATCCAATCAGAAGTACCCAGAGGTTTGGTAGAATATGGACTTACACTTCGATTGCTCTCCACTCATCACCCGTGTGTTTGATGGTAGAAAAATCATTGTAGTCATGTGATCGTTTTAAAGCAGTTTAATAAATCCAGATGATTATCTTTTTAGGCAATCAAGTCATAGCTTATAAATGTATCGACATTAAGAGAGGAATTATGGGAGCTCCCATTTTTCTGCATAACTTTTTCATCTCAAAGAAGGAGATCAACAATATCAAACGATGATTTTGATTGGTAACTATTCACATGTTTTCTTCAACGAAACGAGGATTTCTCTGTCATTTGACACACTGGTAATCAGAGCGTGACCAGCTGAATAGTTATCGACGATGGACTTAACAGGCATACTCTGGGTTTTTTTCAATGATTATGAAAATAAATTTAAATAATGATGTCAACAATTCCACCAATATCAACAAAACGAATAATCATCTAAGGTCAGATATTTTTTGTGTTTCAGGTTTTAAAATATCACCATCTATCTGATATATTCCACTTAAGTCCGTCATCTAAAAAAATATGATCAGTTAAACAATATTTAGCGGTTAAATTCTTTAAAATGGAGTATCAATAATCAATGGATCATTCATACGTCAAGTTTGTTTAAAGAGACTCGTGACTGGATTTATCAAGTGTTATAAATAGTAAATGGGAGTTTACATTTGGTTTTTATTGCCACGTAATAGATAAAAGAAATTGATTCAATCTGTGAAAAAGGTAAGACGAGATTTTGTTGATTTTATTTCGAAAAAAAAATTAAGAAAGAGGAAAATGACAATCACTGTTTGAATTTAATGAATCAATTTAAAGAAAAGTTCATGAGAGTTTAATTTCTCAGTACATTTTGGTCATTATTTTACCACCATTTTGAAGTACATTTATTATCAGTTACACATAAGTTGATGGTTATGGTGAATGTTCTGTGTAAATATTGATTGAATGTTTGTTGCTTAACGTCACGTCATCATTACAGCTATATTGATGACATGATAAAGCTTTACAAACAATAAATTGGGTAGATAAAATAGTGACACTGGGGTGTGCCTAAGGGTGAAATATAGATAGATGTTATAGTGGAAATGGTCGGAGAATGTTGTCTTGTAAAGGACCACAAAAGACCCTTACAATAACAACTCATTAGAGCTACTCTGTGGTGGTATTTTACGTGTTACAGTTGTAATATTCAATCCCCGAGCTATATCCATACCTGATTCGTCCTGTACAGCGAGAGGACGCTTCTGTTAAAGATGTTCTACTCCGCAGCAGAGAAATTATGCTCCATCTTTTCTCGATGCTTCTTTGTAAAACGTAGTATTGTATTCATAGTTCGTAGACGATAAAAAGTGGTGGGATTTAGGTAATATTTTACCACCCCAAAATCTCTTCTCTTAGTGCAATGATGCGGCTATAAAAGTGTTTCTATTTAAGTAATATAAAGGGAAAAAAACAACATCTTTCAAATCGGAAGTAAAATGGAAATTCATTTTTTTTATATCCACTTTATATCATATACTGCTTTGTATACTTCGTGAACAGAACTTCATAACAAGCACAAAGGAAAGGTAATCGAAATAGGTTGATAAGTAAGTGCTCTACATGCAAAATCCAGAAAACACCATGTGGCATGAATAGGAAGAGTTTGAATAATTCAAAGGGGTAATCAACATCCGTAAATCGAAGGACAGACAACACAATGGCCAAAAGAAAAAGAACAACCAACGATTTACAAAACAATCATATACAACTAATAATCGAGTAAGATGAACCCCACTAAAAACTGGGGATTAACGAAAGGGCTCCCGAAGGGTAAGCAGTTCCTGCTCCACTTGTTGCTCCAGTCGTGTTACTCTAACTACAAACCCGGTGATACAAATGTAAGTCATGATTGAGGTAAGAACCGGGAAGTGTTTACGACAAGTGGAACGATATGGTCATTTGTGACACAGATATTCCGTAACGGTCTACCAAGTCAAGGTGGCGACTAAAACTTTCCAAGTGATGACTTCAACTTAACAAATAGGAACCCTTCGTTCAGTAGCTTCCTCGTCAGCAGCAACCTCCTCTCAAGGAAATCCTGATAGGAGCCACAAGTTCTGGAATATCGTATCAGCTGAGAGATATATCGTCCATATGCAGGTTCTTCTGGAATGCTGCTACATATTAATGGAAAGTTCACAATGTGAAAATCGAAATCATGTTTTGTCGTAAAGTTTCGTTCTTAATAGCACCTCACAGTCAATTTCGAGGTGTAGATTAAGGTAGACTTATCTGTATATGTGGTATCCTTTATCTCAAAGTAAATGGGAAAGATGCCATCAAACCTAGAATTATTCAGTGAAAGGATATCATCTATATAGCGGAACGTGAAATAAAGGATCGGACTAGTATCTTCAGGTCTCTTGTTTCTTAAGTGGATTTCCGATAGATACTGTTCAGAAGACCGTTATATACTAGATTTGGTTAAAATGGACCCATCGGTGACGGACTGTAAGATTAAAATGTGAAAATTGTATTGACGTCACACGACGACAACAGACGTGAAGTTGTTATAATAGCTCACACGACCCTTTGTACCAGGTGATCAAATACACTGGTTTTGTATGTTAACTATTTTACTACAAATTTAAAACCTAAGCAATACATGTTTGAATAACAAAAGATATATTGTTCGCTGTTCCTTTGTTCTCGCAAGGTGAATTGGATCAGATCACTCTGGGTAGAACAATAGAGCTGGCATGTAATAATAAGTTAGGTATATTTAAAAACAAATGCAATATGACAAGTCATTTCCTTTAAATAATGTATGGTTTGTTGTTTCAGAAACAAAAATAAAATCAAAGTCTAGTTTCAAACGTTGCAATCCGGAGAGGTGAAGTAAAGTTATACGGTGAGAAACGGTTTATTTTTATATCTTATTTTGTTTTTAAGATAGAAGCATAGTGCGGCAGAGACAATTTTGTCTAGCCTAATACCGTATTCCATTATTGATTTTAGAAACTCTGTTAAAGACACCATACATCTAACTCGTTGTTAATAATTCAGATTATCTCAACAATAGGTATAAATGATCGTCAGAATAATTTAGATTGAAAGGTACTATCAAAAATAAAGAATACTTTATTTTATAAACACTAGAGCAAATATAATCAAAGTGATTATTTCATTTGTAGTTAGCACTCAGAGTAATTACAAGGTACTTACATGTATGTTCATTATTAGTTTCAAGAACATCGTCACCAGATATATTAGAAATTAAAAAAAAATTGTTTTGTTTGGATTGAGCTATACCAGACAGCACGACGAGTTTCTGTAATTACCTTTATCAGGTACTCTATACCAGACAGCACGACGAGTTTCTGTAATTACATTTATCAAGTATTATATACCAGACAGCACGACGAGTTTCTGTAATTAATTTTATCAGGTATTCTATACCAGACAGCACGACGAGTTTCTGTAATTACCTTTATCAGGTATTCTATACCAGACAGCACAACGAGTTTCTGTAATTACCTTTATCAGGTATTCTATACCAGACAGCACAACAAGTTTCTGTAATTACCTTTATCAGGTATTCTATACCAGCCAGCACGACGAGTTTCTGTAATTACTTTTATCAGGTATTCTATACCAGCCAGCACGACGAGTTTCTGTAATTACCTTTATCATGTATTCTATACCAGAGAGCACGACGAGTTTCTGTAATTACCTTTATCAGGTATTCTATTCCAGACAGCACTACGAGTTTCTGTAATTACCTTTATCAAGTATTGGTTATCAGGTATTCTTTATCAGGTATTAACTTTATCAGGTATTTTTTATCAGGTATTCTTTATCATGTATTACCTTTATCCGGTATTCTTGATCAGGAATTCTTTATAAGGTATTACCTTTATCAGGTATTCTTTATCAGGTATTACCTTTATCAGGTATTCTTCATCAGGTATTCTTTATCAGGTATTACCTTTATCGGGTATTCTTTATCAGGTATTTTTTTTCAGGTATTTTTATTAGGTATTCTTTATCAGGTATTCTTTATCAGGTATTACCTTTACCAGGTATTCTTTATCAGGTATTACCTTTACCAGGTATTCTTTATCGGGTATTACCTTTATCAGGAATTCTTTATCAGGTATACTTTATCAGGTATTATTTATCAGGTATTCTTTATCTTTATCAGTCTCAAAGTCAACAGATTGGAAAGCCAAATAATTCAAAACATTTTAGGATCAAGTTAACAAAAGAGTTCAATCAGGATCAAGTTAACAAAAGAGATCAATCAGGATAACCAGATATTATATAATTCTGTCATTGATCAAGTTAACAAAAGAGTTCAATCAGGATAACCAGATATTATATAATTCTGACATTGATCAAGTTAACAAAAGAGCACAATCAGGATAACTAGATATTATATAATTCTGTCATTGATCAAGTTAACAAAAGAGT
>MJUT01049157.1:43945-70218 GCA_002080005.1 Gigantidas platifrons | reverse complement strand
GAGAGTGCTAAATAAACACTAGAGAATACCGAAAGGGCAATCCAAAATGGACAATAAGAAAAAAAACAAAACCAAAAACACAACACAATATGTGTTGGACACCACTATGCGTAAGCAAACACAAATAACGTGAATAAGACATGAGCCTTCCTACAAACAACAAGTGATCAAGACGAACCGAACATCGTTTTTATGTGGAACATGGAACCAAGAACGTAAGGACACGTAATAGGACAACACAAAACAAAATAAAAAGATGAGCACAACGGACCCCACAAAAGGTGGGTGTGAAAAAAGTTCCTCGGGAAGGGTAAGCCGCTCCCGTTTCTATAAGACATCCACCGTCTTACCCTTATATACAGTCAAGTCCGGTAAAAATATTGGCAGTGATAGAGGAGAGACAACATCTACGTAAAAAGTAAAATAGTAATAGTTCTATCTTGTATTCAATATTGCACAAATTTGTGAACAACCATAACTCTGCTATAATAATTTATCGAAACGGGGTACAATCACTTGCATATAAACTGAATTAAACCTAAATTCATCCCTGGTTTTTATTGGGGTTCGTGTTGCTCAATCTTTCATTTTCTGTGCAGTGTTTGTATGATCATTGATTGCCCTCATTCATTTGGACGTTGTATTGTCTGTCTTTCATTTGGACGTTGTATTGTCTGTCTTTCATTTGGACGTCGTATTGTCTGTCTTTCCTCGATTTACGGCTTAGGATTACACTTTTGGTATCTTCAAACTTTTTTTTTGCAGATTTGGATTTTAAATATACTGATTATATTAAAAAAGGGTTTTGTTTTCCTATAATCTGGAGAAGTCAACCCATTTTCAACAATTTGATGATTAATCCATAGCAATACATATTAAGATATTGGAAAGTAAACTAATAATCCTTTGGCAGACATTCTCTCTATGTGTTAAAGTCATAATTTGCTTTAACCCTTTCACGAAATGTCCATAATATCAATTCACAATTTTTTTTTTTCTGGAATCATTGTTTATTTATATATTTTTTTAATGTACATAAAGTCTCTAGTTATGAAAATAAAGGGTTAACACTGCTTGTCAACAATTCCACGAAAGAAAATCAACACAAACAATGATATAACCTTGCACCTCCAAAAATACGACATTTTCTGCTGCATCCTGTCTTGGCTTGAGACTTGCGCAAAAATGGGGCGGGGGTTAAACCGGGTAATGGAATCCATATCCTCCCCACTTAATAATTGAATCTGTAATGGTAATACATATATACAAACAACTAAGACCCATCACATATTCGATTCCATTTACAAAGACCACACACTCCTATCACAAACATGAACTACAACAAAAACATTAAACATTGAAAGTACAACTGCCGGGCCAATGAATTCTTGTAGTTAACTGGCTACATGTATTAGCTAAGAATGTAGAAAATGTTGGTTACGGACCACTACTTTTAGAGTATGTGTTATCTTTCAAATGCATTACTAAAAAAAAGGGGGGGGTAGAAAATACGCCCATATTCAATAACACCAGGTTTTCAAATTAGATGTATGGTACACACAATGTTTGCTAAAGGGTGAGATTGCATTGATAGACTTTTCACAGACTAAAAACAAATCATCTTCACGATCTAATGAAATTTAACAATAGTTGAAAAACATACAATCCAGCAGAATTTTGTATAAAGACATACATTTGTACTTGAAGAAAAGTACCCACATGTATGTCAGTATCTCTTAGATGATATGATTCTCGGGGGTCATGGCTATGGTGCTTAGCGTCACTTTCAACAATATTTCAGTTACCTCGTGGCATTCAGTTTTATTGGTGGAGGAAACCGGAGTACCAGGAGAAACCCACAAGTCATTGACAAACTTTATCACATAATATTGTATCGAGTACACCCCGCCATTAGCGGGATTCGAACTCACAACGTTAGTGGTAATAGGCACTGGTTGCACAGATAGTTGTAAATCCAACTACCATACGATTACGACGATCACAATGGCACCTTCTATGGTAAATGAATTTCATGCATTCAAATTATTAATATTACATATGTTGATGCAAAAGTTCATATCATTTACAAAATTTTATAAAATAGACAACGATTGCTTGGTTTAAGTGCTAATGTTACTATAGACCCTTAAATCCATAATATGCAGTCAACAAATAATATCCCACACATGTCTACTGCATATAGAAAGTGGAATCTATTAAATGTAGTTCATAGTTTTGCTATTATAATAAACATGATTTTTAGAAAATTGGTAAGGAAAGTCAACCAACCGTTCACAGTTTTCCGGTTGTTGACAGATTTTGTCTGTTTATATACTGATGAGTTTTGACTTTCCCTTTGGAAGATTGTTCGGAGTTCGGTAATTTTGTTATTACCCATGATATATTGAATGCCGTTAGACTATACCCAGAATGGATGAGTCATACTTTCGTTTTCGATACACCCTTTGATTTGAAAAAGACGATACAAACTTATTAGATAAGAAATAAATATGTTTATCGGTAATTTGTGTAGTTTTCCTTTGAAGTGTGTCGATTGATAAAGCTTATCTCAACGTACTGGTCGTGATATCAAAATTATTAGGTCAGTCCATATTAAGCATGCGTCAACTACCGCGCATGAATATACTTGTTTTAAAAAAAGATTGGTTGCGTCATCAAAATCAATAATATGGGAACAGGACAATTGTCATTTTCGTTACTATCGTAAACAAAGGGGTTAGCGTACGAGAAGAAATTATTCAAAGCATGTAAAAATACGAAAATGATAGAAAACCAAGAAATAACTACTTTGCAAAGATTGAACATCCTTAGGCTTATATATACACTGCAATATCTAATGATGATATACATTTTCTACTTGATTGTGATAAACTGGAGAGTGTAAGGGGGCCTCTTGTTAGGAAAATATTAGATAAATATAAGAATTTAATATCCTGTAATAAACAAAATCTTTTTATCTGGTTATTTAGTTGTAAGGATAGTAATACTTTAAAAGACACCAGTAAACTTATATATGATTTACAAATCGAAAGAGAAAGCCAACTGAAGGATGTATGATCTATAGTTGGTCTCTACTTTCTTCATTTATTTATAGTTATATTTGATATGATAATTATACATATGTATTATTTTGTAACATTATTATTAGATACATTGTACACTTGGTAGGGTGAGAGGTGTCTCTGCCTGTTAAGAATATCCCCCTTTTTTTTTAGTGTATACTATAATCCTGTATGTTGTCATTGTCCATACCTTTTGTTTATTTGTTTATTATGGTGTTGTTGTTTGTTATTCAGCCAAAATCAGTTAAGTGGCACCAACAGACAAATACATGTCCAATGCATTTTCACACTCAAAACATATAATTTTTAGATGAGAAGCTGTTGATGAATTTGATAATTAAAGTAGCCATATGTTTCCAATTAAAATACCAAATTTGGTGGGATTCTCTGGGAAAATATTTTTTTTATAAAATTTTAAGTAGCAGCTATACAGTAAAAATGCAGTGTCCTTTTGCAAATGTTCCCACGATATTGGATGTTTTTTGCATGAAGATGCATGAAAACGATTATTTTTCGGGTATTTTTTTCTTTCTGTTTTAATACTTTTTAACTTAAAAAAAGCAAGATATGCATATTTGTTAAGTCAAGAATTGTTTTTTGTCTTGTAAAGTGTCCATTTCTTCTTTGTGAATTACGTTACCGCCGTTGAAAATGGGTTTTCCTAACCAGTATTGGTGTGTGCATATAAGACAAAAGGCCTAAATGAAAAGAATTGAACCCCTTAAAACGAAAACGCAACACATAGTGCAATATAACATACAATTTCACATAGGCAAACCAAGAAATGTGGGCTAAAAAAATAGTTTTTTAAGAGCGTGAACTACGTGTCTCCTATTACTGATACTTAGATCACAAGAATAATAAAATCATCCATATGACAGAAGAATGTTTATGTCCCGATTATTAGTAATAGTACATAAAAATATTCTTGTTATCTCATGCTTTTAACAAGATAAGTATTTACAATGTTTAAAAGTGAATTACGTTACGTGAACTACGTTACTATGACAAATTAAAACTTAATATTATTCATAAAATATTCTTAAAATCTTTCCTTTAGCACTGTTTTTCTACCGGAAATATCCATTGCAGACAAATTTTAGTTGGAAATTGCATTTATTTTGATATTTAAGTGAAATATTAAAACCAGTGCGTTTTGGGGTAAGCATTTTAAATACCACGATTGGTATCTTAATAATGGTGTGTATGAAAAAGGCGAATGAAAATAAAAGAGAACGAACACTCCTCAAATTATAAATAGAAAATCAAGAACTGTCATATCGAAAGTACTGTCAATTTCCTCAGTTACTCACGCGAACACAGATAACGTAATTCACATATGGTAACGTAGTTCACCAGAACAGATAACGTAATTCACATATGGTAACGTAGTTCACCAGATACATATATATGTATTCACTTTTGTAAATTAAACTACATGTTTAGAATATGACAGTGAATTCACTATAAAGTATTAAGCTTTGTCGAATGCAGAAGAGTTTTTCGTTGGGAAAAGCAATAAATTAGTCCGTTTTAATGAAATGAAAGCACCAGAGCTTTCTTAAAAAACATGCTGAATTTCATAATCTGCATGAGTTACTATTGTAAATAATAAATGGAACTCCATATATACATTATGGTGAAGCTAAAATATACCCCACTTCCACATGTAGAAAGATAACAACACTGAGCTAAAGATTGCCCCATACGTTGATTATTTAATTAATACCAGTAACGTATTTCACTGAATATTTTTTTTTAAACGTTTATGCAATTTTCATGAATGTTCAATTATAAGAATAACGTTTAATTCCATGCATGGTTTTGCAATATATCTATTTATTTATTTATGAAAAGAGAAGAATACACAATCATGTTAACAGTATCCATCTATAAGAACTCATATATACACAACATCTTTTTATATAGAGTTATATACAACATCTTTTTTATATAGGGTTTCTCATTTCTAACATATATATGTTAGAATAAAGTAACAGGGATGATCATTGTCGTGAAATTTCATTAAGTTTTTAGTGAAAATGTTATTTATATGTTGAATCTTTATCATTCTTTTAAGAGGAGACAGAAATCTTACCTTTTTGTAAACTATCTGATCTATGTGAAATACGTTAGTTCAACTTGAGTCTTGTGTGGACTAAATTAATTTTCTTTATGTGTTTATTCAGCAATTTCTACATGTCTATAAACCTTAAACATTCTAAGTATTTCACTAGAATTACATATTAGTTTATTTGTTGGTTTACTTTGAAATGATAAAAGTTTCATTTGCATGCAAGTGAAGATATTTTTTTCAATCAAATTAAATTAAGATTTTGCACAATTAGTATCTATTTAAGGCAGTTGTTTAAAGTTCCAAGCATTGAAACTACTTTTCCTGCTATCAGAAAGTGTAGGTGTTATTCTCTCACTACTATTTCATATACTGCGAAAAACGTAAATTTCACGTGAACTACGTTACTTTTAATAGTAATTTTCCAAGACCTGAAATAATTTTCTATGCTTAGGTATTAAAATCGATCACTGAAAATAAGAAACAAGTGTGTTTTTGTAGTTCAAAATTCAGTGTTATTGTATTTGTTAAAATTACTATTTACAATTCATCAGTTATGCATCATAATCCGTTTTTTTATTGCTTAAAATTTTCAGAACATTAATATTATTTAAAGTTTGTCAAATAAAAGCTAGTAAGATCAACATAGAGTATTAGGTCTGGAAATTTATAACGAATTTCCATTAATATAGTCATATAGTTCTTTAAAAATGACTTTTTTCATAGGATTTACTGCTCCATTTGGTAGTTCTGGAAATATAAATCACAGGGTGTTGTATGTAACGTAATTTACAGCATAAAAATATGTGATTACTTTGATAGCAAAAAAATTATGTCAAACCTCAATATTTGGTGCTCTTGATTTATCAATGAATCATCAAGACATAGAGGTGTAATGTTTTAATGGAGATTTTGGTCTCAGTGAAAACTTATTTTTTGAAAATGTCATATCTATGTGGTCCCATTTAACTGATTTTGGCTGTATTATGCAAACTCTGCCCGTGAGGGCGCCTTAAATGTTTTTTTTTTGGGGCAATAAAATTATTTGTATTTGTACTTAAAATTGAAATCAATCGGAAAAGAGCTAAAATTTAATACAACATAGCACTATTCAGTAAGAGGGAACACAACTGACTTTGTGTCGGTGTCTACTTAACTTTCTAAAATTAATAACATAAAATCTTAAATGCCTTCCGAGTGGGATTATTATGGATGTTATTATCAGTGGGAAAGCCACCGACATTGAAGAGTTCCGATCTGTAGTCACGCGGGGAAAGGGAGATAATAATAAAAACCATCATGGCGTCACTGTCATTTTGTAAACGATCGCGAGGCCGTATTTCAAATACAAAAATAAGCAACATCTGAATTAATTTGATCATAATATTCATCGTAACTTTGTTAATGATCATGTGTTTGGTGTAACTTAACCAATAAAACATGTACAAAACGCCTAACTGCTCGAAATATTAGAAATATCAAACGACGCCAGATGTCAATAAAAATATGGCGGGTAATACCCTGGTCTGCAGTTGACTGACACAAATGCGTCCTCCAAACCGATGAAGGTTGAAATATATTTAAATCGAAAGAATAAACATAAAGGAAGGTCTGTTAATTAAACAAACCCGTCATTTGCTTGCTCCACTTAAAAATTTGGGTTTGAAGTCGTGGTTCATTTTAGGTCATTCTTAGCATTTTGAGACCTTTGTAGGTACGGTAATGTATTCCCTATTCCGAACTTGCTGAACAAATGTGGACTTGGGGTTACCTAATTATCGTATTTAAACATCGTCAACAAAGTTGAGTTATATTCTGGTCTCATTAAAAAAGATCGTGGATGTATAGTTCAAATTTTATTCAGGTTCAGTGGGAGCTCCGGCCGATCCATGCTAATGAAGCGTGTTGTACACCTGACTGATGTCAAACCAGGTTTAAATTCTACCTCTGCGTGTTTTTGGAACACAAGACCTCAACAAGTAATTTTTATTTTATGTGTGTGGTAGATTTTGTTGGGTTTTTTTGGGAAAAGGGGGGTGGTGGTATGCGAATAATAAATATACTTTTTTAAGTGTAGCAAGTTTTCTTGTCTTATTGGACATGTGGATACAAATAATTGTTATTGTGATTTTGGCAAGTACAAAATTTCAGAAAAAAAAAATTCAATCTCAGAAAGCATACTGAAAAGAAAAATGATTGAAAGGGCCTGTAACAAGTATAAAAAATTAATTCACAAATAAAAAAACAAAAACCATAGGAAATCATACACCAAGAAATACAAACTCAAACTGGAGTCCGGACATTCAAGTGTCAGTAGATTAGGATGACCACAGACCCAAGCCATGACCCCATTTGATGATGATGTGGTTGACCAATGATCCAATCCATGATCGCATTTTAATTTCCTCTTTTAAGATGAAGAAGAACAACAAAATCAATTATCTCTTTCTTTGATTCTAAGTTTGTCATGTGATGTTATCTCATTATATTCCATATAGGTTATAATTTTAAAATATTACAAAATAATTTAATAAAAAACCAACAAAATTATTTACTTTAGTTAAATAAAGTAAGAAACTTTAGGTAAGTTTTAACAGGTGAACAGTAACAGTTTTTACTACAAGAGAATTCAAATAAAAAAATCTAAAGCTCTTGAACTATATATTCATACTAAATTTACTTAAATAAGGGAATGCATAACCAGAGTTACATGAACTTACAAATGACCACAAAGACAGAATGACTACCATTCATACAGTAACACATATTTTAAAACAGACAGAATTACTTGTAAAAAGCATTCACACATATATTTTAAAACAAAGACAGAATTACAAGCATTCACACATAGATTTTAAAACAAAGACAGAATGACTACCATTCACACATAGATTTGAAATTAAAGGCAGAATGGAAACAAAATAACCTTTCCATTCAAAAAATAATTCTGCAATAAATTCACTTATTTCCTTTGCCTTTTTTTATATGGCGAATTTGGTCATTTTCCTCTGTGTGTTTACACCATATAATTTTGAAATATTGGTATCATATTTTATCTGTAAAACCTCCAATAGTATATGAAATATATAAGCTCTTGCTTATATTGAGGCAAATAAATGTTGAAAAAAAATGGTGTCAAATGTAAAAGATCTAGCTGTTATGTAACCTAGGTTTTATTGATCTTTGAATTCAGCTTGGAAATTAAGATTATAAATTATATCTTATTTACAATTAACTTTGTCATATTGTTCTCTGTTATCCCTTTCTTTTTTTTTTCTTTTTTTTTAATATCATTTTATATATTCGTTGCTATAGCATGTATGTGGTTTTTGCAAATAAACAATTCATTCAAAGGTCTACATTATCCTGTGAAACAGAATCATCAAAATTATACCTATGTAAACATGTATTTATGTACTGAAAAGATTGAAACATAACTTCCTCTCCTGTATCTGACATACAAAATGAGTTGAAACTCTTATAACATGTGAGACAACAACATATCTTTACTGAATCATCAATATCTGTATGAAAATTTAACTCAAATTTTAAATGTTTCAAAAAGATATCCACATTTTCTTTTTAAACTGAAATATATCTTGTATTATAGTCCTTGAAGATGTTTCGTACAAAACATTCTTTTTCTTTTTTCAAATTATCTAGGGCATTATAGTGGACATGACATAATAATAATGGATCAATATCAGTGGTGTGATCTCCTCTTTTATCACAAATATCAAAATAGTGTAAGAAAACAAAATTTTTTCTGAGGGGCAACTGACATTTTCACACAGTTTCTTAAAGAAAGAAGCATGATTATAATTTTCCTCCAGTACCCTAGAAAAAAATACTTAAATTTTCTTTCACATTTCCTACAAATACAAAGAAAAATCAGACATATTTGCAAGTCTTTTGTACAAACTCATAAAATTCAATATCATCCAACTTTTTCTGAATGAGATGGACATAACGTTTAGATATGTCTTCTTGACCACAATGACTATTTAAAAGGCTCAGGATTTGTGTCAGGGTGGACTTTGTAGCAGTTTAACATCTGCATACCCCTCTGTGACCACATGGCTTGTCTTTAAGACACCATAACTTTATTAAAAAGAATTATGCACCTCTATCAACTTTAGGATATATATAACTTTATTTAAAAGAATATCCACCCCCACATATTATACTTGTAGCATGCATATTTTTTTTTAGTAAAGTTATATCTAGTATGTAGAGGTGCATATTTTTCTTTAGTAAAGTTATATAGTATGTAATTGTGCATATTTTTTTTCAGTTAAGTTATACTGCATGTCATAAATGATAAATGATATATTATTGGGTGCATATTTTTTTAATACAAAATAAAAAAATATATGTCTTAAAAAAGATATAGGGGTGCATATTTTTGTTAAAGTTATACCTGTACTGTAGTCTGTACATGTTTTTTTTTTAATTTTGTTTGTATTGTCCTATCTGGGACTATTATAATAGTCCCAGGTCCTATCCAATGAAAAAAATATTATGTGAATCAATTGTGATTTTTATTGATTATACTGCTCATTGACATTGTGGGGTCTTGATTGACAATTTAAAGCATTGTTTGTTTGTTTGATCATGAGGTTGCTCAAGAAATTACACAAAAAGCTTGGCTATGGAACTGGAAGTGAAGAAATCGTTCTTCATTACAATAATAAACAAGACAGAAATAAAACTTAAACAATATCATAAACACAAAACAGTGTACATGGCCATTTACTTGATCACATCTTGCCATTCTTGCTTGTTTATGGAAATTATGGTGTAATTGTTCTAAAAATATATATAAAAAATAACTGAACAATTGTTAAATATGAATGTGTCCAGAATCCAGATCCACTATAAAACAAATAAAAAAACATTTAAAGTGAGTTAAAGATTTTATAAAACCGTTTTCTGTAGTCGCGTTTCGATGTAAACAACATAGAGTTTAACCTTTCTACACACAGCCTCTCTAGCATATTTGCAATGAATGATGGGTAATTATGCATTTTTTTGGAATCTCTTATCCTTTTTATATCTATTTTTGATCATTTTATATTTAAACAACCAATAGGATGCTTAATAGTCAGTTATAATTAGACCAGGGTATTTACCCGCCATAATTTTATTTCCAAAAACATCAAAGCAATTTCCGATTTTCAAAGCCGTTTATAAGATATACATTTCACAGTTAATGTTCAGTACGATTCAATCATATAGTAAACATACTTAAGTTACCAACAAATTAAAAAAATATGCATAGTTTATTACTTTTTCTACTTTATTTCATAAAAAACCACACACATGTAACGTAAACAAATAAATGACGTGAAGTGCCGCGAGCGCCATCTATACCAATATTGGAGTATTCTCCCTTGAATCTGTGGACAATACGTAACATGAGTGGAGGTACGGAAATGGTGCTTGGCGCTCCCACTGTTATGGATTTGACCTACATTCAGAATATTTCAGTGAAACGTATTCGATACGGTTTTGGAACAAGTTTTTATGACAAAAATTACTTACCGGTATCATATTAAAACATTATAATTTCCAAAACACTCTTAAATCCAACAAAACCACCATAATGCACAACACACGTCAAATAATCAAAAACACCTCTTGCCGCCTCGCTAACTAGTTTTTGAATGAACTACGCGCGCCAGAAGCGAATCACATTTACAAAACAAGATCCATCCGCAAAAAAATAATCCCATAAAAATATCGTTTTAAAGAATTAATTTTATTATTTTTTTTAAAGTTAATTATAAATTACCGATAAACAGAATATTAGGCATTTTGTTTTTGGGACTGACTTTATCACGGGATATATCACGCTCGCCGGAAATATTTAATACATTTCTGAACAATTTAATAACGTATGTTCATAATCATTAGAAAGAACAGTAATGTAAAGGTCCTTGAGGGAAAGTAAACCAATGGGCATAAACAGAAAGACCAACATGATCTATGTTTATCTATGTCTGATGGAGTTTGGTCTTTGGGGGCAAGAAAAGCAATGGACATACACATGGAGGTCAACATGGTCTATGTTTACCTATGTCTGATGGAGTTTGGTCTTAGGGAGCAAGTAGATCAATGGGCATAAACAGGGACGTCAACAAGATCTATGGTTACCTATGTCTGATGGAGTTTGGTCTTAGAGAGCAAGTAGACCAATTGGCATAAACAGGGAGGAAAAATAGTCTATGGTTACCTATGTCTGATAGAGTTTGGTCTTAGGGAGCAAGTAGACCAATTGACATAAACAGGGAGGTAAAAATGGTCTATGGTTACCTATGTCTGATGGAGTTTGATCTTTGGGTGCAAGCAGACCAATTGGCATAAACAGGGAGGTAAAACTGGTCTATGGTTACCTATGTCTGATGGAGTTTGATCTTTTGGGAGCAAGTAGACCAATGGGCATAAACAGGGAGTCCAACACGGTCTCTGTTTACCTATATCTGATGGAGTTTGGTCTTTGGGAGCAAGCAGACCAATTGGCATAAACAGGGAGGTAAAATGGTCTATGGTTACCTATGTCTGATGAAGTTTGATCTTTTGGGAGCAAGTAGACCAATAGGCATAAACAGGGAGTCCAACACGGTATCTGTTTACCTATATCTGGTGGAGTTTGGTCTTTGAGAGCAAGTAGACCAATGGGAATAAACAGGGAGGTCAACATGGTCTATGTTTACCTATATCAGATGGAGCTTGGTCTTTGGGAGCAAGTAGACGAATGGGAATAAACAGGGAGGTCAACATGGTCTATGTTTACCTATGTCAGATGGAGCTTGGTCTTTGGGAGCAAGTAGACCAATGGGAATAAACAGGGAGGCCAACACGGTCTATGTTTACCTATATCTGATGGAGTTTGGTCTCAGGGTGCAAGTAGACCAATGGGCATAAACAGGGAGGCCAATGTGGTCTATGTTTGCCTATGTCTGATGGAGTTTGGTCTTTGGGGTCCAGTAAACCAATGGGCATAAACAGGGAGGTCAACGTGGTCTATGGTTACCTATGTCTGATGGGGTTTGGTCTTTGGGGGCCAGTAAACCAATGGGCATAAACAGGGAGGTCAACATGGTCTATGGTTACCTATGTCTGATGGAGTTTGGTCTTTGAGAGCAAGTAAACCAGTGGGCATAAACAGGGAGGCCAACATGGTCTATGATTACCTATGTCAGATGGAGTTTGGTCTTTGGGGGGCAAGTAAACTAGTGGGCATAAACAGGGAGGTCAGCAAGGTCTATGGTTACCTATGTCAGATGGAGTTTGGTCTTTGGGGGCAAGTAAACCAATGGGCATAAACAGGGAGGCCAACATGGTCTATGGTTACCTATGTCAGATGGAGTTTGGTCTTTTGGGGGCAAGCAAACTAGTGGGCATAAACAGGGAGGTCAACATGGTCTATGGTTACCTATGTCTGATGGAGTTTGGTCTTTGGGAGCAAGTAAACCAGTGGGCATAAACGGGTAGGCCAGCATGGTCTATGGTTACCTATGTCTGATTGAGTTTCGTCTTTGGGGGGCCAGTAAACCAATGGGCATAAACAGGGAGATCAACATGGTCTATGGTTACCTATGTCTGATGGAGTTTGGTCTTTGGGGGGCAAGTAAACTAGTGGGCATAAACAGGGAGGCCAACATGGTCTATGTTTACAGACCCTGGATCGTATAAGCTTACAATACGCACGAAACGCAAACGAACGAAAAACGCAAACAAAACGAACGAACGACACGAAAAACGCACGATATACGAAACAAACACACGATACACGAAACGAAGGCACGATACACGAAACAAACGCACGATACACGAAACGAACGCACAATACACGAAACGAACGCACGATATACGAAACGAACGAACGATATACGAAACGAACGCACGATACACGAATAATATCGTGTTGTTATTTGAATGACTTTTGTGCAAATTGATGTGATTAACTTTTGTAATGTTATATTTTATAAGCAAGTTATATATATAAATGATAAATTAGTCGGGAAAGTAATAGGATAATACAATTTATAGTAAATAGTTTATATTACCAATGTGTTTAATAATTATATATATGATTAAATTTTAAATCTCATATAAAATATGCCTTTCTATTTATATAATTATACAGAATTTATATTTATATAATTATATAATTATACAGAATATATATTTATATAATTATATAATTATACAGAATTTATATTTATAATTATTCGAATTCTGAATTGACAATTCCAACCAGACATAGGTGTATCAGTTATTTTCTCGGTTAAGCTGACCGAGAGGTGTATGGCTTGAAAAGGTCATATAATTGTTAATTAGAATGAAATTACAAATGTAAGAGTTGACATTTTACATCTGCAGTGCATGTATTTCCCAGGTGAAACTGCCAGAGGCGTTTCTTTACATACATGTAGATGATTTTTTGTTAATTTGTCATAGAGTAAATTATAGAAAAAAATGCTTTTATTAAATATGTTTTCCCTTATTGTACAAAATTACTGATACATGTACATAAAGGAAATACATGTTTGCATATGTAAAATTTTGCTTCCACTTTAATTTAAAATTTTTAGTAATAGTAAGATTGAAATTGTAGTAATTATTTCGTTTCGTGTATCGTTCGTTTCGTGTATCGTTCGTTCGTATTTCGTTTCGTGTGTTCGTCTAATTAAACTGGCGAACGATACACGAAACGAACGAACAAGTTACACGCACGAAACGCAAACGAACGGAAAATGAAAAACGAACGAACGATACACGCAAACGAAACGTACGAAAAACGCAAACGATACGAAATATCTGTAAAGTTAAACAATCCAAGGTCTGTACCTATGTCTGATGGAGTTTGGTCTTAGGGTGCAAGTAGACCAATGGGCATAAACAGGGAGGCCAACATGATCTATGTTTACCTATGTCAGATGGAGTTTGGTCTTTGGGAGCAAGTAAACCAGTGGGCATAAACAGGGAGACCAACACGGTCTATGTTTACCCATATCTGATGGAGTTTGGTCTTAGGGTGCAAGTAGACCAATGGGCATAAATAGGGAGGCCAATATGATCTATGTTTACCTATGTCTGATGGAGTTTGGTCTTTGGGAGCAAGTAGACCAGTGGGGATAAACAGGGAGGTGAAAATGGTCTATGGTTGCCTATGTATGATGGAGTTTGGTCTTTGGGGACAAGTAGACCAATGGGCATAAACAGGGAGGTCAACATAGTATATGTTCATCTATGTCTGATCGAGTGTGATCGTTGGGAGCAAGTAGACCAATGGGCATAAACAAGGAGGCCAACACGGTCTATGTTTACCTATGTCTGATGGAGTTTGGTCTTTGGGAGCAGGTAAACCAGTGGACATAAACAGGGAGGCCAGGCCAACACGTTCTATGTTTACATATGTCTGATGGAGTTTGGTCTTTAGGAGCAAGTAAACCAGTGGGCATAAACAGAGAGGTAAAAATGGTCTATGGTTACCTATGTATGATGGAGTTTGGTTTTTGGGGGCAAGTAGACCAATGGGCATAAACAGGGAGGCCAACACAATCTATGTTTACCTATGTCTGATGGAATTTGGTCTTTGGGAGCACGTAGACCAATGGGAATAAACAGGGAGGTAAAAATTGTCTATGTTTACTTATGTCTAATGGAGTTTGGTCTTTGGGAGCAAGTAGACCAATGGGAATAAACAGGGAGGTAAAAATGGTCTATATTTACCTATTTCTGATGGAGTTTGTTTTTTGGGAGCAAGTAGACCAATGGGCATAAACAGGGAGGTAAAAATGGTCTATGTTTACCTATGTCTAATGGAGTTTGGTCTTTGGGAGTAAGTAGACCAATGGGCATAAACAGGGAGGTAAAAATGGTATATGGTTACCTATATCTGATGGAGTTTGGTATTTCGGAGCAAGAAGACCAATAGGTATAAACATTGAGGTAAAAATGGTCTATTGTTACCTATGTCTGATGGAGTTTGGTCTTTGGGAGCAAGTAAACCAGTGGGAATAAACAGGACGGCCAACACAGTCTATGGTTACCTATGTCTGATGGAGTTTGGTCATTGGGGGCAAGTAGACCAATGGGTATAAACAGGGAGGCCAACATGGTCTATGGTTACCTATGTCTGATGGAGTTTGTTCTTTGGGAGAATGTAAACCAGTGGGCATAAGCAGGGAGGCCAACACGGTCTATGGTTACCTGTCTGATGGAGTTTGGTCTTTGGGAGCAAGTAGAACAATGGGCATAAACAGGGAGGCCATCATGATCTATGTTTACCTATGCCTGATGGAGTTTGGTCTTTGAGAGCAAGTAGACCAATGGGCATAGACAGGGAGGTAAAAATGGTCTATGTTTACCTATGTCTGATGGCGTTTGATCTTTGGGAGCAAGTAAATCAATGGGCAGAAACAGGGAGGTAAAAATTGTCTATGTTTACTTATGTCTAATGGAGTTTGGTCTTTGGGAGGAAGTAGACCAATGGGAATAAACAGGGAGGTAAAAATGGTCTATATTTACCTATTTCTGATGGAGTTTGTTCTTTGGGAGCAAGTAGACCAACGCGCATAAACAGGGAGGTAAAAATGGTCTATGTTTACCTATGTCTGATGGAGTTTGGTCTTTGGGAGTAAGTAGACCAATGGGTATAAACAGGGAGGTAAAAATGGTATATGGTTACCTATATCTGATGGAGTTTGGTATTTCGGAGCAAGAAGACCAATAGGTATAAACATTGAGGTAAAAATGGTCTATGGTTACCTATGTCTGATGGAGTTTGGTCTTTGGGAGCAAGTAAACCAGTGGGAATAAACAGGACGGCCAACACAGTCTATGGTTACCTATGTCTGATGGAGTTTGGTCATTGGGGGCAAGTAGACCAATGGGTATAAACAGGGAGGCCAACATGGTCTATGGTTACCTATGTCTGATGGAGTTTGTTCTTTGGGAGAATGTAAACCAGTGGGCATAAGCAGGGAGGCCAACACGTCTATGGTTACCTGTCTGATGGAGTTTGGTCTTTGGGAGCAAGTAGAACAATGGGCATAACCAGGGAGGCCATCATGATCTATGTTTACCTATGTCTGATGGCGTTTGGTCTTTGGGAGCAAGCAAACCAGTGGGCATAAACATTGAGGCCAACACGGTCTATGTTTACCTATGTCTGATGGAGTTTGGTCTTTGGGAGAAAGTAAGCCAGTGGGCATAAACAGGGAGGCCAACATGGTATATGTTTACCTATATCGGATGGAGTTTGATCCTTGGGGGTGAGTAAACCAGTGGGCATAAACATTAAGGCCAACACGGTCTATGTTTACCTATGTCTGATGGAGTTTGATCGTTGGGGGCAAGTAGACCAATGGACATAAACAGGGATGCCAACATGGTCTATGTTTACCTATGTCTGATGGAGTTTAATATTACTTTTAATAAATTATATTATTTTTTACATATATAAATATATATATAATACAAGCAGCCGCCTTCCAGCAAAAAGTCTAACCACCACGATGTAAGTGGAATATTGTTGAAAGTGACGTTACTCACCATAACCCTAACCCTACAATCAATCTTCATTCAAATGGCAGGAAATGTGTCCAATAACACTAATCTGAATAGATGATGCATAATCTCTAAAAATGGTTGCTAAGCTATATTAGTCAACATGCCAAGCATCTTATAGACTTGTAAGTCTATTTATGTAATATCATCTCTATACAAATCAATATGGCGATAGAATCCACAAGGTGAAGACATTATCAATGTAACATTATCCAAAAAATCCTTAGTTGTTAAAATAAAATGAAAACGTGCAGATCTAAATAAAGTGCGCATGACACGATTCTGGAATAACTTTCTTCGCGTTCGACGAGGTGGTCGAAAGATTTGAAGAGTCAATAATTTAAATGTCTTTTGGATGCAAATTGTCTCAACAGAATAGCCAAAATCTGCTATTGTCAACTATGCATTAGGAAGGGGACCCTTAATTCTGATAAAAAAAAAATTGTATATTCCCATGTTTATTATGGTCATTCGTTTTTTTTTTAATTAAACAAATACGATTTTCATGACAGCTTAAAGTGAGTTATTTTTTATATATATACGTAGCTATGAAATGCTTTTCTTTACAAAAAAAACGTATTGCAAAATACCGTTTGTCCTAAAAAAATATATGATAAAATAAAAATCTTTATTTAGAGAGAGTAACTTATTTGGATTATGCAAATTTTCAATAAGGCTCTCTAAAAACAATACATAAGTACATGGACATAGATATCAGCAAAGTATATATAACACAATAACATATTCACATATTTTAAATAATATAACGCAAACAATAAAAACAAAATCAGTTTATCCAAAATTTAATAATTAAAAGAAAAACTTGATTTGTACAATTCTGCATTTGGTTTCGGAACAAGGAAATTGTCTGGTGATGAAAATCTGGTATCGTATGACTCCTTGTTATTTGCAGAAACAATAAGATTTGATAAATATTCCGGGGCTAATTCATTTTTAGATTTATACATTAATAAAGCTTTGTGATAAAGTATTCTTTTCGTAATTGGAACAATCCCACATTCCCGAAATAATTCGCTAGATTGTTTTTTAAAATCGTGCTCATCTAGAATAATTCTTGCAGCCCTTTTTTGCAATTTTAGTAAATTTTCAAGTAAATACTTACTACAATCCCCCAAATTGAACAACAGTAATCTAAGTGGGGAAGTATATATGCATTATAAAACAGAATTCTCGTTTTGTGATTCAAATATTTCTTGATTCTCCTGAGTAATGATAAAGATGAATTTACTTTTTTAATAATATGATTGATGTGTTCAGTCCAAGAAAATGTTGCATCAACGAAAACACCAAGGACATTTTCACACTGACTTTCATTGATTTGATGGCCATTGATTGATATATCAAACATTTCATCAGATGAGGTACACAGTTTCTGTTTTATTTTTGTTTGGATGTTTCGACAAGGTATTTAACATTGTTTCTCCACAATCTATAATTACACATATCTTTTTCCTTATGATAAAAATCACGTTTCCTTATACTTTCTCTAATTTCATCATTCATCCACTCATTTTGTTATAAATATTTCACCCGCCTTTTTAATAATCGGGGCATGATGATTTAAAACTTCAGTAAAAATATTTGAAAAGCTAGAAGCGCTTCATCAGGATCGTCAATTTCTAGTAGACTGTCAAATGAACACTTAGATAAATGTTCAATAAAATCACCTTCTTTAAAATTTTTCATAGATCGTGAAATTGCTTTTTCTTTTTCAACTCTCTTTTGTGAGAAATACAACAAATCGGATAGTGATCACTGATCGAATATTTGGAACTCTTGTAGGATCAGAAACTATCTGAGACATATTAAAAATATTTTTGAGATGTGTCCACTTTAACGGTATTTTATCTAACATTAAATCAATGTTAAAATCACCTAAAATAATCAATTCCTTGTCTTCAGTATCTTTTAACAGCATAGTTTCAATCTTAGTAACCCATTCAGCACGACTGTTAGGTGGTCTATATATATATATAACCAATTAAAAGGGGTTGTCGATAATTATAGACTAGTTCGATTCAAATCGCTTCTATTTCTTGCATTTCTAAGTCATTACGTCGGATTGTATTTAATTCCTTTGATGAATATATTAAAAGTCCTCCCCCCCAATTTACCTATTCTGTCCCTTCTATGAATAGTATAACCCTGTAAATTAATTTCTTTATTCTTGACAAAATCCTACGATGAAATAAGTTAACTGAAAAAAGAGATATATTTTTAGAATTATTATAGAGGGCCGGCTCATCAACAAATGGTATCATTTTGTTACCTGGGTGCATTTGTAAATAGAAATTTGATCGTTCGATGTCATTGAGACCCCAAAAACTAGTTACGCATGAACTATAGCATGTATTGGTATACTGAACTGTAGATAAAAAATTAAATACTTTTATAAAAATGGTTATTATTCATTTAACTATGTATTTGGAAAGATGTATTCTGATTGTAGGAATATCGATTATATTAATAGGTAAGTTAATTTGTACATTTTACTCATTCATAAAGTGTTTTCATGGATATTGTTATTAGTAGAAAATAATATTTGACATTTTTAATTTTAAAATGTGTGTCCAGTACGGACTGACTGGGATGCGGATATCACGGCTGTATTCCGTGTAGTTCCAATTATTCACTTAAACATGCGTCTACATCGTCAACACTATATTTGATTCATTTGCAAATGAGGGCCCGTGTGGCTCAGTGAGTTAGGTAGTTGGATTATCTAACAACTCATACAAGCCTATCACCAATACGACGTGGGTTCGCGCCCGGCTTTGTAAATTACAAAAAAGTGCACTCGAATCGCAGCCACAAGTTATAAAGTTAACCAGTTGCTTGCCCATGGTCGGTGGTTCTCTCCTGGTACTCCGGTTTGTTCCACCACTAAAACTGGTCGCCATGATATAGCTGAAATATTGCTGAAAGTGGCGTTAAACACCAAAAATCAAATCAAATCAAATCATTTACAAATATCACAGGCGACAGAATTTTGAGTTTTCTAAAAGAAATTTGTTTATATACTAACATATAGTTAGATAACATACATTCTAAATATATGGGTTTTTTTTTTTAATGTTTCTTTTATTTGTAGATATAACCGGATTGTTTTATGGACAAGTATCTTTTATTTCTAAGGGTCTTGTAGGTGTATAAGGCAATATAGTTAAGAAATAATTTATGGAAGCCATATGTATATATTGTTTTTACCACGGGTAGGCCCTTTATATCACGAAATTTTACCCCGAGCGTTAGCGAGGGGTAAACAGCTGACATAGAGGGCCTACCTGTGGTAAAAAAAATATATACATATGGCTTCCATGAATTATTTCGATTCTAATATGTAAAAATTGGTAAAATATCGTTATATATTGTCGATGACGTCATAAATTACAATGGGAGTAGGTATATATTAATTTTACTACGGGTTTGGACTCCAAGCGTTTGAAGGACGTCATATTAGAATATATAATTTGTTCACGCCACTATATAGCTAAGATACTTCTTAAGTTGGCGTTAAACACTAATCAATCAGTGATATTATTTATTTTTGTATATTGTTCACTGTATACAAAGGCTAACAGAAATAAAGATTTACTTACATAACTAACGATATGTATTTGAAATTGCATGTCATTTACCTCCAAAATGTTCATTAAATTTGCATGCTGCTTCAGATTAATAGAAGATTTGACTTTACAGTGTAGAATTTCCTATTTTTAAGCTGTCTCATACAACATTAGTGATGGTTTTTTTTTTTATTTGCGGAAATCATAATTTTGTTATTTTAAATAAAAAAAATATGTCAATAACATTTTGATTAAAATAATCATTGTAGCCATATACAATGTACCAAAAACCCTACTTCGACTTAATGATGGTATGAAATATAAAAGAAAAACATTTTCAATTACTGATGTGAATGTCTTGATACCAAATAAATGGTAAATTTCAATTCTTTTTTTTTTTTTTGGAAGAGAAATATTGTCTTCAGTGGACTATTTGTTATAAGATAAATTTATAATGGATATATTGTAATACCTAAATTTATTTTTCAAATAAAAAAAAGGTAGGGCGTTTCTGATACTATTTGTTCTCTTTTTCCAAAATGTGTTTCCCAACAATTTCTAATGGCCTATTTTCACATAAAAAAATTCATGAAGACCAAATAAATATAACGTTGCCTCTTCCGTTGCCAAGGTGTAGAACGAAATTGTTGATCCTATGCTTACCACGGGGAAGTGGAAGTGTACAAAATGGGCTGTCAGAATTGACCAAACAAATGCAGGGCTTCAACGTAACACATGTAAATTATATATACAGTACATACTATACAGAATAAGACAAGATAATGCACTACAAAGTTATTTAATTGGTTGGTGTTCCCTTAATATTAAAGAATAGGTAATAAATAATAACAAAATATATATTCCAGAAAAAAGGAAGGAATACCAAAAATAACATGAAGACTCTAAAAATGAGGAGTACAGTTATTAAAACAAATAAACATAATGATTTATAAATCATAAATAGACTAATTAATGAAATTAAAATTATGTTGATAATGGCAAAGAATGGGAAAAAGCTGTGTATCAGGAATCAGGATTTAAATGGTATTATGAATATACAACCAGAATATCACGAAATTAAATATTATATAACAAGTACTTTGTTTAAATATTATTTATACGTTTAAACAAAAATACAACTATATACATGTATTGGTCTGTTGACGGTTTCCAGGACTCAGCCCACAGAATTTCCCGCCGCGACCCCTGGTCATGGGTTGGGGTTATACTCTCGATGACGTTTGACATGTCCAGATAATACTCAGGATCACTGAGGGATGAACTTCATTGGAAGAAGAAGAAGAACCAGAAGACCGCCACGCTCCCTGTTTTAGAAAAAAAAGTATACCCATAGTAAACGCTACATATTCTACTATTTTTCTTTCCTTCCCAACTCACCATGCATTTCTAGTCACAATCAAAAATACCGTTTATCGTACGATGAAACAAGTCTACTGCAAAAATGTGATACCGTAAGATGTATTTTTAGAATCATTATAGATGGCCGGCCCATCAACAAATTGCATTATTTTTTTAAATAAACTGTGCTCCTCTTCTCGCCGACTTGTTCCTTTATTCGTATGAAGCAGACTTCATACAGGGGCTTCTCAAGAAAAACGGAAAAAAAATCTAGCCCGATCCTTTAATTTCACGTTCCGCTATATAGATGATATGTTCTTTCACTAAATAATTCTTAGTTTGGTGATTTCATTGATCGCATCTATCCCATTGAGCTTGAAGTGAAGGATTCCACAGATACAGATAGGTCTGCTTCATACCTTGACCTACACCTCGAAATTGACAGTGAGAGGCGGTTAAGAACGAAACCTTACGACAAAAGAGATGACTTCAAGCTTCCCATTGTGAATTTTCCTTTTATATGCAACAACATTCCAGCAGCACCTGCATATGGAGTATATATCTCTCAGTTGATACGATATTCCAGAGCTTGTGGTTCCTATCAGGATCTCCCTGATAAGTGCCAACAAGGAAACTACTGTACCAAGGGTTCCTCTTGTTTAAGTTGAAGTCATCACTTCGAAAGTTTTACGGTCGCCACCATGACTTGTTCGACCGCTATGGTGTATATTGTATCTGTGTCACAAATGACCACGGATATGTTGCACATCGGAATTCCCGATCCTTTCCTTCATGACTTATCAACGGGTTTGTAATCAGATTAACACTACGGGTTGTTCATTTTGTGATGGAATAGTTGAACATCATTTCTTAAACTCTCTTTTCACAACTAAATCTTTGTAATGTTGAAATGCAAGTTAGATTTTATTTTCTCTCGGAAATTTCTGATGTTCATTTAGAATACAATTTCTTGCTCTTATGCTAAAATAACTACATTTTTGAATGGTATATGAAGTAGCTATTTCGAAGAAAACTTAATATTTTTTTTAAATAGTAAAACAAACCAAACAAATCAAAATAGTCCAATTTCTGAGAGAAAATAAAAGATTTCCGACAGTAAAAAAAAAGAAGGATAAAAAATACCACTATCATAACATATGCAAAATGGAATTGGAAAATCGCAGAAACAAAGTTAAAATCGATATCTCTAACACACATATATACATAATCATTCAATTACCTGGATTTCTACATGCATTTCAATAAAAAGTGGCGGAGTTTAACTATTTATATGATCCAAATCATCCCTCTTCTTTTAAAGAACTCCGAGTACTAATCTAAAAAATGTATTCATAAAATATTTATTCTTCCTGACATAGAAGTGATCATATTAAATGTCAATATGGCCTAAAATAGTAATATAACATGCCAGGGGGCTCTAAAATTAAACATACACTCAAGATAACTTTTTTTTTCAATTAAAAAAAAATCCTGGACCCAAGTGCCTGTGTATTTTACATGTAAGAAGAGGACTTTATTTCAATAAAATATCATTACATTACGATATATCTATAACGATTCCGGGGACAGTGTAGTGGATTAAATACCTTGCTGTTACTGCATTATTTTACAATTCATGAAGACATTTTAATTGCATAATGCCAGACCTTTATATTGAAATATAAATATAATGATCAATTATGTAAACATAAAATCTTCCTATACAGAGTCTGTAAAGAAGGACACTCTTTTTTTAATCAGATCAATATTGCGATGGAATTCTGCTTGAAAATAAACAATACAGTGTATTGATATAAAACAAAATAGTAATTCAGACCATTGTATTTTGTGTTCATGCTTAAACAAATGGAAATAATATATTATGGTTGATATCAGATTAACTAATTGATTAGACTCAGTACCTATATTAGAAAGAATCAAATGTATTAACCCCTAAAGCTTTTAGGTGATGAGATAGCAGGACCAACTTAATAGTTGTTTTATTGTTAGTTTATTGATAGTTACAGTCAAACTTTCCCATGCGGTCACCCCTATTAAGCAGTCAACTGTATTAAAAGTCACCTTTTTCCTGTCTTGTCATAGAAAATTTCATATGAATTGAACCTCTATTAAGAGGTTATCTGTCTTATAAGGCCACTTTTTCTTTGTCCCAAAGATGACCTCTTAATACAGGTTTGACTGTATATTGAAGGACAGTTCAGGCCGTTTTTGTATGGTAGTAAGATTTTTATCTATATATCTATGACATAGGACGCCTATATATCATTTTTGGGTTCGATTACCACAACTTTATATTATAAAAAATGTCAATTATGTGCGTCATATAAATTGATTTCTGCGGGAATTTTGCAATGATGTACGGCAGACATGCGGTTTTCTCTGGAAACTCTGGTTTCTTGATAAAAAAAAACGAAATAAAAGCATTAAAAGACATATTACCCATAATCCAGAGATGGATTAATTATTGTTTATTGTCGTATAAACAAAATTTCAGCAAACATCGGGGCGACAAAAAGTTGACAAACAATAATTTGTAATGTAGACACTGTGATGTATGATAGGGGGTCTTGACAATGTGATTTACGGTCGGCGGTTTTTGCTTACTGCAAGTAATCGGAAGGATTGGTGGCCACTCACAAAAGCAGAACCTCAATAATTGCAATTGCAAATTGATGTAAGCTTGTACGTAATGTAACATACTTATTAGGAGAAATTGAGGGCCCGGGTGGTTCAATGAGTTAGGTAGTTTGATTACTTAACAACTCATACAAGCCTATCACCAATATGGCGTGGGTTCGCGCCCGGCGTTGTAAATTACAAAATGGGTGCACTCGACTCGCAGCCGCAAGTGGTAAAGTTTACCAGTTGCTTGCCCATGGTCGGTGGTCTCTCAGTGTACTCCGGCTTCTTCTACCACTAAAACTGGTCGCCATGATATAGCTGGATTATTGTTGAAAGTGGTGTTAAAACACCAAAAATAAAAAAAAACATTCGGATAAATTGTACCAAGCAACGCAGAAACTACATCATATTTCTATATACGTGTTCTAAGGTGCAGCTATTTTATCTATTGCGCATCAAAACATGCAGATAAAATATGCATAACCTTCCTATTGTTTATATAATAAATGTTACAGTCGAATGAATATTATTTAAAGTATCAAACATGTTGAAACATTTTCTGCAGTTTATATGAAATGACAATTACTTAGTAAATGAAAATCAAAAGAAATACCACACTACCGGGATAGTGCCAAATTCTAAAGATGATAATCTGGTTCAGCTTTGTTTGACATAGAAACACAATGAGAATAGTTTCAACCCTGCAAGATTGCATTTTTAATTTAAGATGAGTAATTGGGAAGTCCATCAGGTATTCGGTATTCGCACGTACCAAAAGATTAATAGCACGATTATAAGGCTAATCTAGAACAAGGTTAAAGTTCATATTTAACCTAGGATACTAATAAATAATCAACTTTACGAACAATGGTGTAGCGTCAGAGAAATGTATTTTGGTCAATATAGACCTTATTATTTCTTTTATACATACGCATGCTTTACGATACGACTAGCTAACATTCAAAAGATGATCGTGACTTTATTTCACAATACATCTTTATAAAAACATATAAAGTAAACAAATAATACATAAAGGAACTGACAAATTAATCTTAATCATTAGGTCCGGGTGGCTCAATGAGTTAGGTCGTTGAATCCAACAACTCATACAAGCCTATCACCAATACGGCGTGGGTTCGCCCCCAGCTTTGTAAATTACAAAAAAAGATGGACTCGGCTCGAAACCGCAAGTGATAACGTTTACCAGTTGCTTGCCTAGGGTCGGTGGTTCTCTCCGGGTACCCCGGCTTCCTCCACCACTAAAACTTGTCGCCATGATATAGCTGAAATATTGCTGAAAGGGGCGTTAAACACCAAAATTCAAATTCATTCATAAAAGAACTGAGTATACACAGAGCTTAAATTTCATCTGTATGTTATGCATCACTCGACAATCCAGTAGCGTAGCTAGAGGGGGCGAGAGGGCGATCCACCCATGGTGGCACTTTTTTTTAGGGCGGCACCTTTGCGTCTACTGTATAAATTTGTATATATGCTGTATTAAAAAAGGGGTTTTTATGCCGGGACACTACTCAAAGTTGAAAAACCTTTTCGATTTCGAGTACCTTAAACTATGACATGTATTAAAGGAACTGACAAATTAAGGAACTGACAAATTAATCTTAATCATTAGGTCCGGGTGGGTCAATGAGTTAGGACGTTGAATCTAACAACTCACACAAGCCTATCACCAATACGGCGTGGGTTCGCCCCCAGCTTTGTAAATTACAAAGAAAGATGCACTCGACTCGAAACCGCACGTGATAACGTTTACCAGTTGCTTGCCTGGGGTCGGTGGTTCTCTCCGGGTACTCCGGCTTCCTCCACCACTAAAACTGGTCGCCATGATATAGCTGAAATATTGCTGAAAGTGGCGTTAAACACCAGAATTCAAATTCATTCATAAAAGAACTGAGTATACACAGAGCTTAAATTTCATCTGTATGT
>MJUT01049157.1:28866-41930 GCA_002080005.1 Gigantidas platifrons | reverse complement strand
AAATCCAGTTTGTCTTTTTACTAGCTAACAAAATTCATGGTTCACACAGTAAATACAAAAATGTACATAAAACCATAAAACCAAAAACTGAAATGAAACTATAATCTACATTGTAATTTAAATCCAAGTTTTAATTAAAGGTGGGTGATCTGGTTGTGCTACAATATCACATTTTGATCAAAGAAATTTGAATTGAGACATATTAGGACAGATGCTTAATTCCTTGTAATATATTGTAGTTTATTTAGTTATGCCAAAACATGTTCAGTAAATTAAACCTTTACATAATTAAGCATGTATTTAAGCATTGATACCGGTATTGATTTTTTTTTCTTATAAGACATACCTGGTTATGAATACATTGTACACTGTACAGTTAATTCTTTTTTTTTAAATAAAACCCAATTGTAGCATGATGAATTTATCCTGCAATTGTGTGATTTTGAATACTAATAGAGAGGTCAAATAAACTTCAGTGTTATTTAGTCCTTGTATGTTTTGACAATATATTTTGTAGGTATATACATGTATACAGCAAATATCAGCATTTTCATTGGATTTAGTTCAGTAGCTGAGTATCATATTAACTGTCTCTGCACTGAGCTAAGTTCATTGTTATGCATTCATTCATCTTGGTGATATATTAAGGGTATGATAAATGGACATCAAGCCATGATCAAGGTAAAATACAAAACATGCTATACATGTACATATTGATCTATTGATGAAACAGATTGATCTTCATAACCCATCTTCTTATAATAAAGTAAAAACAAAATGTGCTTGAAATATTTGAATATTTTTATGATGTTTGAAAAATTTGAAATTAAGAAAGTTTACTGATTTTTAGCTGAACTGGCCCAAAAAGGCTAAATGATGCATTATCATGACTGTCTGTCATCTGTTGTCCATATTTTTTGTTTATACTTTTTCTCAGAAATTGCCAAATCAAATGGAAAAATTATATAGCAGATATGCTATGGTACTTGGATAGTTTGTAAAATATCTGATTGTTACAAAGCTATATCTAATTTTTTCACATTATTATATTTCTTTTGGTACAAATGTAGCTTGACAGTCCAAATTTAGTATTTAATGAAATATTGCTAATTTCGCAAGGTTCCTCGAGGCTACCTGTTTTGCTAGGTTGAGCATATTGCATATTTTTTAATATATTTTTTTTTTGCTGTAGAATTATTACATAGTTTTCATCTCTAATTGCTGGTGTTTAAAACTATTTATAGTTTATTTTGTTGGTTCAAAAGCCCATGGAGCTTGATGTGTACAGCTTTTATGTTATTTTGTTTATATGTTTGCAGAATGGAAATAAAAATTATCTTGCTACTATTTAATGGGGAAAAAGTAGGTGTAAAGCTACATGTACCACTGTATTTCATTGCCCCTTTCTTCAAGTTTATTTAACCTAGCATACACACATAAAGAAAACAAGATTAAATAGTACATAACATTGAACCATATATATGTAGATATACAGATACTAAAAATGTATCAATAGACTAAGTGCCAACTTAACACATGGGCACGCTGAGCAGTTGCCCGTGGGGTGCACGAGCATAGAGGCCCTATGCTAATCTTGTGTATGCTGTGTGCAGAATGTTTTTTAATGTTTAAACACTGATTTTTTTTAAAGTACTTATACAATTTAGCTATATATTTAATTTAATCTACATTTACATTTTTATTCCAGCGAGTGATTGTATAGGTAGCCATCTCAGTGTACTGCTTTGCCCGGGGTCCTATAATGCTGTTAAGACGGCCCCGAGTAGACTTTTTCCAGATTCACCAAACATAAACAAAACAATGTAACCCAAGATTAATTTTTATTTAATTAAACAGATTCTATAAATTTAAATATTCCATCTGTTTCATCTGGTTCAAGTTCTAGATATGAAAATATAGAGGAATAAAACATAGATTTGAGGGTTACGAGTGTTATCTGGTTTTTTTTCCCACTTCATCTATAGGTCATTATAAAAAAGTAACATTTTATTTTGTAACAAAGAGATGGGAAAGGAACAAAAGAAACAAATCTATCATTACACCATGCACACTCAGATATTCTCTATGTTTACAAATATATCAATTTTTTCCATTTTTTATCAAAAGTATTTCAACTCAAAATATAATTTATAATAACAACTTTTTTTTAACAGAGTTGTCAAATATGAACATCTACTGATATACCCAATGCATGCAAAGACATAATTGTGTTATATATCTCTGATACATGGATAATCAATATTTTGTATAAGTGCATGAATCCCAGGACCAGGACAGGTACAAGATTGTATGAGACTGATACTGATAGTGATAGAGAACATAGAAGTTGACATGGATAATTACACCATTTTACAATTAATTTATAAACAATCACTTCACAAAAATCTTTTTTCATATACATGTATATGAAATAACCAATCGATTAATTATCGAATCGATGACAAATTTAGTTTACTTTAATTAGATAAACCAAAAAATTATATTGTGTTCATATTTGCCGCCGATAGAGTTAATACATATTGTTACCTCCCTTTATCGGTCTGCCGGATCACTTGGGTGTTTTATTGTTTTCGAGATTGATTAAATGATTGAGTACGTACACTTCGACGTGAAAGTTCTAGAATATACGTGTCAATAAATTCACAGTTCAAAACATATTCACAAAGAGCAGATAATAAAGATATATGATTTTGCTACGAGATCAATGATAAACTTGACAGAAGACGACGATTTACAATTTTACACCATCGAACAACTGGAATCGTCAATTTTCCGCGTTTTATCTGGCCTTATTCTCTATTGTTGGCTGTATAGTAGCTCTCGTAGCACTTTTCTTAAACAAAAACAAATAATCTTTCAGAAAATATCCAGTTTTTAATTCAACTTTCACTCTAAATTCTAGAACTTTTCGAAATTAGTTAAGGCACTGATTATTGTCACGTGACCACCATTTTATCAAGAGAAATCCACGTTGACTCGCACAAAGTTGAAACATTTTCACTTTCGAACATGTATTAATAACTAGTTGCAATATGCATCAACTATTGTTATGTTTTACTCATTAATTTGTATTACATACATGACCCCCCTTTTTTATTGCGTGCAATCTTAGAAACAGCCTTAACACACCTGCGTAATTTGTAATGTAGACACTGTGATGTATGAACGGGGGTCTTGGCAATGTGATTTACGGTCGGCGGTTTTTGCTTACTGCAAATAATCGGAAGGATTGGTGGCCACTCACAAAAGCAGAACCTCAATAATTGCAATTGCGAATTGATCTAAGCTTGTACGTAATGTAACATATTTATTTGGAGAAATTGGGGGGCACGGGTGGCTCAATGAGTTAGGTAGTTGGATTACTTAACAACTCGTACAAGCCTATCACCAATACAGCGTGGTTTCGCGCCCGGTTTGGTAAATTACAAAAAAAGGTGCAATCGACTCGCAGCCGCAAGTGATAATGTTTACCAGTTGCTTGCCCATGGTCAGTGGTTCTCTCCGGTACTCCGGCTTCTTCCCCCACTAAAACTGGTCTCCATGATATAGCTTGAATATTGTTGAAAGTGGTGTTAAAACACCAAAAATCAAAAAATCAATCGGAGAATTTGTACAAAGCGACGCAGAAACTACATCATATTTCTATATAATAATGTTCTAAGGTGCAGTTATTTATCTATTTTGCATCACACCTTGCAGATAAAATATGCATACCCTTCCTATTTATTATATAATAACTGTAACAGTCGAATGAAGGTTATTTAAAGTTTCAAACATGTTGAAACATTTTCTGCAGTTTATATGAAATGAGAATTACTTAGTAAATGAAAAAAAAAAACAATACCAAACTACCGTATGGAACGCCATAGCTGTCTTATGTGACATGATTTATTATATGCTGTGGGAATTTAATTATATGCTGTGGTTCTGTTATTATATGCTGTGGTTTTATTATTATATGCTGTGGGTATTTAATTATGTGCTGTGGGTTTATTATTATATGCTGTGGTTCTGTTATTATATGCTGTGGGTATTTAATTATATGGTGTGGTTTTATTATTATATGCTGTGGTTCTGTTATTATATGCTGTATTTCTATTATTATATTCAGTGGTTTTGTTATTATATGCTGTGGTTCCGTCATTATGTGCATTATTCGTTTTGATCATTTCTATTAATTCTCTAAACAACAAAAATGGCGGCAGATCAGTTGATTTCGATTGAAAAAGTCTTGGAAGATTTAAATCTACAAATGTTTTGTGATAGATTCAAAGCTGAAAAAATAACTCCAGACATAGTATGCAAATTGTCAGCACATGTAATGGAAGCTTTAGGCATCTCAAGTAGGGCAGACATGATGAGATTAAGAACTGAGTGTGTCAAATACGGAACTGATAAGCCGACAAGAGTACATGCTCATTGTGGTTCTCCTGTCTATGACATTCCAAAACCAGTACTGGAAAACTTGCTTGAAAATGGATGTATAGTTTCTTACATTTCGAAACTGCTATCAGTATCTGAAAGCACTATTTACTGAAGAATGACTCAGTTTGGATTAAGCAAAATGAATTTTTCACAAATTAGCGCCACATTTTTATTGAAATACATGTACCAAGCCAGGAAAGTGAGCGGTCATGTACACGTGTGTCAGGGGGATTTTGAAACTGTTCCAACAGTGAGTTTTTTTCCGTTTTATATGTATCCACACATAATTACATTTGTTGGACGTATGCATGTTTGTGTGTTGTGTTTTTTTTTNTTTTTTTTTTTTTTTTTTTTTTTTTTTTGTGGTGTAATGTTGTTTTAATGTATTTGGATTTTGTTTCGCATAAACATTTTTTATTATGTTTTTCCGATAGTTACGAATGTAAATTCTAATTTCAATTTAGAATGTAACCTACTTTTTCGACCAATCAGATTTCGAGAAGTGACCCATTAAGTGCCACACTTAATTATTAAGTTTTTCAAAGTGACGTAGCTAAAATAGACGTCAGGTGACTGCTTTGATTGACAACTGCTGCTAAAAAAATAAACATTATGTACTTTCGAGACAACTTTAATATTACACATATCTGGTGGTCAAAACAATATTCAGTGAGCTTTACCAAGCAAATAATGGAAAAAAATCCATTTTTAAATTTCCATGTCCATTTTTTTATCACCTTTTACAATCATAAATTTCCTTACTTTGTCAGGCACTTCAATTTTAAGTTTGTAACTCACCGTACGACACAGGCGCTGAAAACTGGTTATTGTGTTGAACCTCTTCAAGTATGAGCTGTTGTGTGGGGATGTCAAGTAGTTGAGACAAAGATATATTTTCGCTTTCGTCATTCAACACGTCCTCCATCATGCCGTGGTAAAATCCGTACCGCACACTTTCCAGCAGACGTCTAGGGTGTGTCGTAAGAAATGTCTGGAACATTGAACCAATGAAAAAGTAGGTTACATTCTAAGTCAGTTAGTATATATTAAGTAAAATTTGAATGGTTAAGAAGGGACTCGTTCGCTTGTGCTCGCTCCGCCCCTTCTTAACCATTAAATTTGTACTTAATATATACTAATTATTACATGGTCGTCATATGCTAGAAATGGTCACCAAAACAAATCTATGTTCGTTTCATTATAGTAATACGTTTTGTATAAGGATTTGTTTCCTGTGTTGATTAACGTGTCATGGCGTCCTATTTGCAATACAGATGTTAACACTTTCCAGTGACATTTTGAATGACCTGGGCTAAATTCAGGTTGTGTGATTTTTTTTATTGGATGTGGTGGTACTGTGAGGGCTTAATGTTGTTCGATTTTTGTTTTGTTTTATTATTTTCATTTCGTTTATGTTTCACTGGTGTTATTGTGTGTATTCCCGGATTGTCAGGTTTTTGTGCAATTCCTTCTAACTGATATTTTTTGCTTAAATATGTTGGCCAGGACTGGGGAGCACAAATAACTGGAAATTTACATGAAATTTATATACACTTAAAGTTTAATTGACACTTAAATTTAATTAAGTCTAGTGCAACTAAGTCCAGATTGGTAAAATAAATTAATGAATAAAGTTTTATTTAGAGTCGATACAGAATCAACAATAAAACTTTATTTATTTATTTATTTATTTATTTATTTATTTATTTATTTATTTGTAATTACAGAGGCTGGTTCTTCGACTGTTCCATCAACACCGTCAGGGGATATAAATGATCCTTGTAGCTTATCCAACTTCGGGTATGCCAACGCTTTAAATGGTAGCTACATAATTACAGTATCATACACACTCCAAGCTGGAGAACCAGAAAATGTTGAATCATGTACCCTTACACAAGGGTGGTACGTCTATACAAGCTTCGATGAAATAACAACAGAAGTCCCCCTACCTGGACAGTGTGGTACCATGTCTCCAATATATTTACAAGGTAAACTTATACATGTACAGTCAAACCTGCCCATGCAGTCACCTCTATTAAGCATCCACCTATGTTAAAAGGTTACTTTTTCTTGTTCTGTCATGGAAAATTTCATAAAACTGGACCTCTCTTAAGAGGTCACCTGTCTAATAAGGTCACTTTTTCTTTGTCCCAAAAGTGACCTCTTAATACAGGTTTGACTGAATATGCCTATAGTTGATCAATGTAGATGCACATATGCTAATAAAAATGTAGATATCACGACATGTTTCCAGTATAACCTTCATCAGGTACGCTCAAAACCAAAATATTTAAAAGCAAAATACTAGTCATTTAAATCTTATTGTCGTTTAGAAAAAGAAAATTGTAGATTTCATGAGGGTGCAAAGCGCCCAATATGAAATATTGATTATATGAGCAAAAATTAATAAGATATAACATTGCAAAGCCTTCAATTTAGCTATTAATCAACAGCTTTTCAAAGAAAAAATCACCCCTAAAAGTAGAATCGACCATCACCTGATCACAGGTGGGCATACCTGTGTGGGTATATAATAGATATCCCAGGTAAATTAAAGTAATAATTTTTTGGTGAGAATAGCGAAAATTTGAAATATCTTTTAAACTGTAGATTTTTAAAGTAGAAGTGTAAACGAGAGTTGTGTAGAGAATCAAGGGTGCTAATTTAATTTGGAAGTTTGCAAATCATCAGAAAGTGAACGTATTTGGCACTGCACATATAGAAAAATCGCATTTGAAAGGAGTTTTTGGGTGTATATTTTGACAAAGTTTTATGAAATACGGAGGGAATAAGTCTATAAAAGAGAACAGCCTGCGGCCGTGGGTTTTAATCCCTGAGGACAATAGACACCTGACGGTCACCCGAAAGATTCCATTGTTCTCCGTAGAGCCAGTCACCATCCTCTACACGCACTATTGAGTTCATTGATTTTTACCTGTAAAAATTGCTTGGACTGGGACATTTTTCAATATTTTTATTTTTTCACTAAATATATATCACTTCTGTCTTTAATAGTGAAACAATGAAGTCTTCATATATCATATAATATGAAGAATATATCATTGTCGTTTTGTTCGATTTTGTATGACATTTTTAATTTATATACATGTAAGAAACGGAACGAAAAATGAGTTTTGAGATTGTGCAACTTCCTAATTAAAAAATTCCCGTAAAATTAGTACATTTTTAAATTATAGAACCTCAGAGATCAATTGGAGGACTGTATTTTTTTGGGGGAGGGGTAGATTATGACATTGAGCGCTGTCATTTTTTTAACTTATTTTTTTTTACCCAACCTTCAACCATTGGCATTGGTAAAAAATACATAAAATCTGCAAAAATTATTGATGAATCATTGCTACTTGCAATTGTTTTACTTAACTATTCTATTAAACCAAGTTATATCTTTCGACTCAATCGTGAACTAAAAGTTTGGAAATATATATACTGAAGGGAAAAAGAAACGCAAGGCCAACATTTTAGGTGATTTAATATTATTTATTCGAATGTTTTTTTAAATATTAATACATAAGAATAAAAACACAAATTTAATCAACAAGTTTTTAAAATTTCATTAGATTTTGATCAATAATTCATGAGTAATTGAAACCAATTTAACAGTACCCCCAATATGTTAAAGTGAAATCGATTACATCTGTTACAGCTCTGATTCACCTGCGCATGGAGTTCATCAGAGCATTTATCCTTCTCATGGGGATATTATACCATCTTCCAACAAGGCAGCCCTTAATTGGTCAAGAGTACCGGGGACATTCCGACGCCCCCTTACTCCCCTGCCCAGTTCGTCACACAGATGTTCTATTGGGGACAAATCTGGAATGTACGGATGCCAATCGAGTGGGTTAATGTTATGATTGGCGAGAAAATCTTGACAAACTCTGGCTACATGTGGCCCGGCGTTATCCTGCTGGAAAATTAGGTGATGCTGTTGCACAAATGGAACTGCAACCGACCGGAGGATTTCATCCCTATATCAAACGCCTGTTAAATTACCGGTTATCACAAGCAACGGCGACTTTAACCCGTGATATATCCCTCCTCAGACCATTACCTAACCAACCCCAAACCTATCCCTCTCAAGAACGCAAGCGTCGGTAAAGCGTTCCCCACGACGTTGGTATACACGACGTCGACCGTCCGGACTAAAAAGAGTGAACCGCGACTCATCTGTGAAAAAGACCCGTCCTCATTGGAAATTGTCTGGGACCATGTGCCGCCAACCAAGCAATGCGAGGCGCGCGACGTGCATGAGTGAGAGGAAAACCAAACTCGCACAATCGGTTTCTCACAGATTTTGGGTGAATGTGGCGATTATGATTGCCTACAGTAGTTAAAGTGGTTTCAGTTGCAGTAACGTGGCGATTACGCAGGTGGGCAATACGAATAGCCCTGTCTTGACGTGGCATCGTTATGCGCGGATGTCCCCGTCGCGGACGGTCGGCAACCCTTCCAAAATCTCTCAGACGATGGACAAGAGGCTCTATGGTGGAAACATTCACACCAAATTGCAAGCAACTTGTTGTTGCCTTTGACCTTGCATTAGCAATACAATAGCCTGACCCCTCTGAACTTCCATCAGCCGTGGCATGATTACAATAGATTCAAGTAACTTGAAATAGTGGAAAGCGATGTGTATACCTCAAGAGTATAAAGTGGTATGACACGATGTGTTGACGAACTTGTTATCATTATTCTGCACGTGTTATTTGCTTTTTATCACTTTCTGTATGTCACATGATACCTTTCATGGTTGAGTAACTTTAGACACCGATTTTAGTGCACACTGACCAAGCCACTCGTCTGCCCAGTTTTCGTAATTTTACGCCACTTTTTCCCTTCAGTATATTTAACCTATTCCACTTCGAAATGCTTATCCAAAACAGGAATCCGAAGTTTCGATCTTTGTGTTTGTTTGTTTTTACTTTTCATGAATACAAGGCCCGTTTTGTGTTTGGTTTTCGGTTGGATTATAAATTGTCCCTGTTTATCTTTTTTTTTTGGTGTTAAGTTGTTTTGTGTATTATTTATGTATTATAATCAATATAAGTTAAATAATTCATCTGACCCCAGATAGTTTCAACAATTACAACTGTTCTTGAACCTTAATAAATTGGCAGACACATGTTCCAAATATTTTTTCTCTGTCTATTATACATGTACTTAATATGATTATACTTCAACCCGTGTCGTCACCCGAGTCATCATCAGAAAAATCAGTGATAATAGGTTCTATGACACTTCTATCTATACAGTTTTCTTTGCAGTATTTTTTTTCAACTTTGACCACATGCTCTTCTGCTTTTGTGAAAGCGGTGTACGTGTGTTCTTTAGCATCTTTTAATCGGAAGGTGGTATTGTTTTTAGCCACGAAACCTTTGACTTGCACCATATTAATTCTATCGGGTTAAGTTCACAGTGTCGAACGGGGGTTCTTAATACTTCATGTCCGTGTAAATTAGCAAATGTATCTGTTTTATAAACTACTGGGGTCTTATTTTGTTTTATTTTTTCATATAATACTTTTATGGTATCAGTAGCAGAAAAAGGAATGTTGTGCAAGATAGTTTTGGAGAACAGCTTTTTTCTGATTAATATTTAGGCACCCCATATCTTCTGTTTTAACATTGTGATAACTTGCATTATCTAACACAATTAAGCTAGGAATTTTCAGAGCAGGCATCAATTGATCTTCAAACCACTCAAGAAAGACAACACTATTCATCTCCTGGTGATAGTCACCATCCTTTGATTTGGCCAGAAACACTAAATCGCACCCTCACTTCGCGTACCTGCATGCAAAACAATTACACATTTGCCTTTACCCGAGGGTATTTTTGGGGCATCATACCCATCATTCGGAAGCCACATATAATCTGTGCAGTGATTTTCGCTAACCCATGTTTCATCCATGTACACGATATCATACCCTGCTTCCCTAAAAGATTTGATCTTTCTCATATAAGTACACCTATCATTGATAATAGACACTTGATCGTACATAACTCTTCGATTATCACCTATCTCTTTATAAGTATATCCAAGATCAACGAGAGTTAGAGTAAGCTTAGACTTTGATATTTTGATAGAATCTGTTATTTCCTTATGTAATATTGAGACGGTCGGAGCAATTTTCCGTGAATATAAACCGTGGATTGTTCCTTTAATAACACAATGATCAAAGTCGTCCAAAATTGTAGCTCTTTCTTTGAGTCTATTTGACTTACAAGGCCTCTTACCATTCATAATACGGTGCACTGAAGTGTATGACGCACCCAAAGCCTTAGATGTCCTTTGATATACCCTATCAAATGGGACAATTGGTTTCTTCGTTGCCTTTTCCCTACTAAGAAAGGCAAACAACTTTTTTACAAACTTTTGGCATTCTGGAGATAAGTCAGACTTTTTACCCATTTTTAAACAAATGCAAAATATAACAATAATTTATGAGAGAAATGCTTGTCAGGTTCGTCTAAAGTACATGTGGCTGAGAGAAANTTAGCACTCCTACTTCTAAATAAAACTCTCGTAAATTTTGCTATTCAAAAATCTATTGTTTAAAAGATATTTGGATTTTTCGTTATTCTAATCCAAAAATTATTACTTTTAGTGCTTTCAATTTTAAGGGCTAAAATAAAATGAAATATGAAGATAATATTGTATTATTTCCAAAACAATATACAACACATAATAACACTATTTTCAGTTATCAACATTAAAGTTCATAATTCTTAAATCTAAGAAAAAGTCCATAAAATTATAACGGTAGTACATGTCAAAATCCATTACATCCTGACAAATGTTTACCATAACTTCCGGAACACGAAGTTCTTGTAATTTAATGAAAAACGAAAAACAGTTCAAGGTATTACAAATTCTATATGATCTATCCCGATACCTATTCGATAGTTCAACAAACTGATGTACGCAAAACGAAATGTCCATTACAAACAGTTCAAGATACTATGAATTCCATATGATCCATCCCGATACTGTAATTTATAGTTCAACAAACTGATGTACGCAAAACGAAATGTTCATTCCTCGTCCTGTGAAAATAGGTCATCTGAATTAGCTAATATCATGTAGCATCAAGGTTGAAATAAATAAAGAATTAGATTAAAATTAAGGTTGTATGTTCCATCAGCTAATCTGAAAAACAGGAAAACATAATAAATACTTAAGCTTATGAACATAGTTAACTTCAATATTTAGTTGAAGAGGGTGGGATGTGTGGTGGGATTGCAATGTTATATCTTATACATTTTCCTTATATAATCAATATTTCATATTGGGCGCTTTGCGGCCTCATGAAATCTACAATTATATTTCGGAAAATTCTTAAGATATAACATTGCATGTTCAAAGCTAACACTACTTACCAATTGATAAAACTGCATCTGCATATTGTTGTTTTTAGATTGTCTGTGATAAAATCTGCTAATAATATTAGTCAGCCATATTTAGAATTTCACTGACTGAAATTCCTTTACAGGCTGCATTACTTGTTGAAGCTCTACGAGTAGAATGAGTCTTGAATGTTGATGTCTTGATGCCCGACAAAGACATAATGTCCTTAATCCAATTAGAAATAGTATTAGGTGTTACACCTTTATGAGGTTTTATAGTAGTACGAATCAATGGATCATCTGAAACTGCAGAGTTTCTGAAATCTGCTGTCAATTTAAGGTATTCTGATAAACAATCAACAACACATATCTCTGTATTATGAATATATCTTGAATAAATTACTTCCCTTGGGTTGCAATCTTTTTGTGCTTTGCATAACCCTGGTAACTGGAAAGAAAGTCCCTCATTATTTAGAAGCATGCATCTCTTGTCAAGCCTCTCTATCTCAGAAGCTCTTTTTGGGGTTGTAATGGCTAAAAGAGTGACACGTTTTTTTGATAAGATTTTGAGAGATAATTCACTATTGTTTGGTAAAGATAGTAAGTATTTCAAAGCAATATCTACACCCCAAATTTCTTTGTATCTTGGGAGAGGAGGATTTCCTTTTAAAATTCCCCTCATAATTTTCTTAATCAAATAATGTTGACCTACAGATAAACTATTGATATGTGGCAATACTGATGAAATTGCAAATCTGTGTACATTAATGGTGCGGTACTGGAAACCTTCATAAAACATCCAGCTTAAAAATTCCATAACAGAAGTTATAGGACCTGAAAAGGGATCAAATTCCCTTTCCAAGCACCAGCTAGCCCACTTACTCCAGACTGTATTGTAAAGAGAATTTGTGTCTTTGCTCCAAGATTTGAGCAACAGTTCTTCAGTTTGCTTTGATAGAGCCATTGTGCAGAGGGATTTCCTGAGACAACCCACCCTACTAGTTGTAACGAATGATTCATTAAGAGGGGATGAGTCTCTTCTCTGGTTGACTATAGAGTTTCGAGATTTATTGGTAGACGGACTTGGTTCCGTATTGAAATTTCTAACAATGTTGCATACCACGATTGGGCTGACCATGCTGGGGTCACCAAGACTATTGTTGCTATCTCTGACCCAATTTACTGTAAGCAACGAGATATCAGACTGAATAGGGGAAAGGCATACACTTGAAGGGGTCCCCATGATTGGAC